>WTSP01020410.1:0-16580 GCA_025331215.1 Actenoides lindsayi
CTGCCGCCCCGGGAACGGGCCTCCCTTCTCTGCCGCCCCCGGAACGGGCCTCCCCTCTCTCGCCCCGCACCGGCGGCTCAGCTCTGCCCAGAGTTTCAGTCCTACCAAGCCCCCGGGAGTGGGACGCAAGCTCCGAGCCCCTTCTCTTGTGGCTCAAGTCTGTAACTTTTACTGGAGGGTAGTTTATCGGCACCACTTCCCCCCCCCCCCCCCCCCCCCCCCCCCCCCCCCCCCCCCCCCCCCCCCCCCCCCCCCGGCCGCGCGCCCCCCCCCCCCCCGCCCCCCCCCCTTAATTGACAGACAGCCCCGCAACTTCCGACCTCCTTGATGTTTATTATCCACGATATTTAAAACTGAGCTTCGTTGCTAAGTTAGACTAGAGACTCTAGTACTTGGGATGAGTTTTATCTCTTCCTACTAAGTTAAGGAGATGTTTATTCTTCTGTAGATCAAAAATGCCCCACGTAGGGAAGAGCAGACTTGATCGATCAGATCACCTGTTGCCTTTGTCTTGACAGAGTGGAAGGGATTGTGCTGCTGAGTTTTCTGACTGCAGACATGCTGCTGGCCAACTTTTATCAGATGAGATTTTAAGAAAGAAAATGTTTTAAAACCTATTTGAATATTGCATAGATTTGCCCTGTAAACCCTTTTATTCAACTGTATTGTTGCTGCTGCTGCTCTATGTGTCATGCTAATACTGAAACAGGAGGGAAAAAAAAGTGTATTTAACATAGTCATAGGGTCGTGGGTTTTTCCTTTTCTAATTAATTAATCATTTATTTTAGAATCCAATTACAACATCATTGGCATGAATAGCGAAGCTTCCAAACATCGCTAAAAGTTACACTGAGTTCAAGTCGTGCCTGTATATAAAATGTAGTGTTTTCCTGTTCTTTCCCTGAACTTTAGCTGGTACTCTTGTGGCCGTACATACAGCAGTTCACTAAACGGGCACCAGTTACAGGAGACTACTCTTGTATTTCACATCTCTCAGGTTAGAAAGAGCAGGCTGAGCCAGGCGTGGAAATCCATTGGAGGGCAGCATGCTTGATGTTTGGGGATTTGTTTTTTGGCAGAGCTTTCCAAAAATGAATTGTTTCCCTTTTCAGAGTAGGCTATAATCCATCAGCTTCTTGAAATTCATTTTTTCAGCTGAGAATTTAAATGAGAGGCTTCAAACAGTCGAGCTCAGCAATCAAAGGGCTGATCAGTAATCTGATCTTTGTTCTTTGGGGTGAAAATCTTGGACTCCTTCAACAGTAAAATCCCAAAACAAATCAGAATATCTTGTTTACAGATTTTGCTAGACCCTCATTTAATAACCTCATTACTTCTAACACAGCTACTCCCACATCCCCTTCATTTCCAGGCTGTAATCATGGTGGCCTGTCCAGTGCTCATATCCATTTAATCAAAATAAATTATCTCTGAGTAAATGTATTCTGGAGGTGAACCTGCTCTGTCAGGGGAGTTGGACTAGATGATGTCCAGAGGTCCCTTCCAACCCCTATCATTCTGTGATTCTGTCTTCTTTCTATGAAGTCTAGGAAGCTGCACAAGAAAGGAATAAGGAAGCTCTATAATACAAATGCTAACTTTGATATCAACTTATTTTGTGGTATTAAGTAAAAAAATTCTGGTTTTCACAGTTTCCAGGTACTGGACAGGTCTGGTGCATGTCAGATGACAATGAAAATTTGTGCCCATTTAATGGGATTTGAGAGCACATGCAGCACTGGATGATATAAAATGAAGGGAGCTAATGCTTCTTGATCTTTGGTAGTAAAATCTGTGTTTTGTTTTTCAAGAAATGTAATGATGATAATCCTAATCTTGTTGGTGTTTACCAAGGCAATTAATGTTGATACAATGTTAACTAATATCAACTGCTTAAGAAAACTACCTAGTAGTAAATTGTTATCTTGTAGTAGGTGTAACAAATTAATCTATTTGGAAATATGTTCCAAATAAAAATAGGATAGCAAAAAATCCCAGAAAATTAAAATATAATTGTAAGTTCAAAAAACATGACAGTTGTTAACATTTTGAAGCAAACAAAGAGGTAAATAAAGGCTAGAGGTGATCTCCTAGCTGGGTTCTATCCCTCAGCGTCATAGTAATAATTTCTTCCTGAACTATTTGAGAAGTCTCTTCCAGATTCATGCATGTCTTTAACATCTTTTAGATTCATGTTTTCTTTATATGACTTTTATCTTTGTCCCAAACATTAGTCTTCTAACATACAGAGTCACAGAAAGAAGGCAAGCAAGGACTACTTTTGCAATTATTGTCCAACTTTCTGATAATGTTCTTTTACTTGTGCACATGCTTTTTCCTTGTATTATGTCATTTGACACAAAGCTTTGACAGCTAATAGTTCTTGAAAATTTCCTTGAAGTCATCAGTTCTCCATGTACCTCTATCTTGAATCTTCAGCTGCCTCACCAGAATCTCTTTCTGGATAACCTTTCTTCCCAAGTAACTTAAAAACAAATCCTTGATCTTTCTTTGTATCCTCCCTTTTCTTCAGTTCCTCTAGCATCTATATTAATCAATGCTGCAAACTTAGCATATTTTCTGATTATGTAATTTCCTTTTGTTTCCTCCTTGCCCATCTGCAGCACTTGCAATATTGCTGCCAGTTTCATTTCTACATTATCTCCAAAATCCATGTCTTTGAATTCCCATTGTGAGAATTCCTGTCAAGACTCAAGGAGCTGTTGCATTGACTGCTGTAATTCCATGTAAAAGATCCCCATGGTCATCCCTTAGGAATATACCCAGTTACTAATACCATTTGTTTCCAATTCCTGTCTTCCTTTTAAGCCACACTATGATTTTGTACTCTGACGTTCCAGGCCTTCTAAAGTTTGGAAATTTTCACATCTAGTTTCTTTCCTATCCTTTCGCCGTTTTAACTCATAATAGTTTTAACTTACTTTTATATCTCACTTTCCTTCAGTTACCTCTTCTTTTTCATATTTCTCCTCTTTAAATTTCTTCCTAAGAAACTAGCTAAAAGGTCTAAATCCTCTACTTTCACCTTGTAAGATCAGCTAATTATTTATTTAAAACATCTACAGACAAGGAGTGTATCTGCCACCATTATTGATGCTATTAGTGTTCAGGTAATAAATAAAATATTTTGCATTGGTCATAAAACAATGTATTTGAACTAGATCTGACCTTTAATATACAGTTCTTATTAATTCAATTGATATTTATCATTATAATATTGAATACAGTTAATGCAATTAATATTCATGTAGATGTGATAGGATTTTTGTTATAATTCAGGCATAATTATCATTAAAATATTAACCATAAATTTCACCTACAACAGAAGAAGTCCATGACATGGATTTTCAGTATTGTATGGGAATAAGAAGTACACTCTCACAAACCTTACATCGTCTATGATTTGCCACCCCTACATCTTTGTTGTCTTCATAATATGCAACTAATGTAGATTATATTGTTTTGCACTATTATTTAACTATGTAGAATTAAAAAGTGAAAAACCTGGTGAAAAGATCGTGAGCTGCAACAGTAAGGTGTAATTAGAAAAAGTTTTCTGCTTTGATACTATATTACCATGCTGACAAGTATTGCTGCATTTATATTTTTCAGATCTGTAGATGAAGACAGAAAAATAGAGTACAAAGCTGCTGTCAAAATTCAGAGCTGGTTTCGAGGATGCAGAGTTCGAGCCTATCTGAGGTAGTATATTAAGACTATTTTAATCTATATTTCAATCTTGCTTTTCTTCCCCAAATTTCTCATGAAGTTACTTGATTTTAATAAAACAGGAGTATTTGGAAAAAACCAAAACAAAATGTTATTCTACTTTTAAATGGAATTAAGTATATGCTTTGGCATTGTAAGAAGTAATATTTCTTTATTTTCAGAACTGCATACAATTAAAATGTCATGATGCTAATAAGTAGTATGGAAATAATCCATATTCAGTATAGATACACAGTATTGTTTAAGAAATCTTGGCATGACTGGAAAAAAAATATGTCCTTCAGATATGCTGTTTTTAGAGACTTTTCTTATCTCTGTTGTTGTGGACATTACAGAAAAATTGCTTAGCAAGCATATATTGTAGAAAATGAAGTTCTGCTGCTGGGTTTGGCCAGATCACTTAAGAAAACATTTCTTTATTTATTTTTTTCCATTTATAAAACAGAGATCATGTAAAAATACTTTCTTCTGTAAAATGCCGTATTGATGTTGATACAATTTATTTGGAAACAGTATGATTGGTCCTTTCTCCCAGGAAGCCCTCCTCCATTTTTTGTGATCATAATCCCAAATGATCAATCTCATGTGCTTGAATTTCTGTATCTTAACAAAAATTAAGTCTGTGAGGGAGAGGCATTGTTATATAGTCTAGTTTGACCTCTTGCCTGTCACAAGTCATTATGTATCATCCAGACATACTGTATGAAGCCTAAAGAATTATTAGGTGAAATAACATTAATCAGTTAATAATCAGTATTTCCCTGTCCTGGTTTCTGCTGGAATACAGTTAATTTTCTTCCTAGTAGTTGGTACAGTGCTGTGTTTTGGATCTAGTGTGGGAATAATGTTGACAACACACTGATATTTTAGTTGTTGATAAGTAGAGCTTATCCTAAGTTAAGGATTTTTCATTTTCCCATGCTCTGCCATTGTGCAGGTGCACAAGAAGCTTAGAGGGAGCACTGCCAGGACAGCTGAACCAAAGTAGTCAAAGGGATATTCCATACCACAGGAAGTCATGCTCAGTATATAAACCAGGGGGAGTTGGCTGGGTGGGGCAGATTGCTGCTGGGGCATCGGTCAGCAGGTGGTGAGCAATTGCACTGTGCACCACTTGTCTTTTGGCAGCTTTATTTCTCTCTCTTTTTGTTATATTCATTTCTATAATAATGATAATAACAATAAATAATTATTGATATATTTTATTTAATTTTACTTATTAAACTGTTCTTATCTCGACCCATGAGTTTTACCTTTTTTTTCAGACTCTCCTCCCTATCCCACTGGGACAGGGGAGGAATGAGCAAGCAGCTGCATGGTGCTTAGTTGCTGGCTGAGGTTAAGGCATGACAGCCTCAGAAAAGAGGCTGCAGCCGTTACGTGCACTTGTTAAAAAAAAAAAAGCACTGGTAAACTGTTTTCCATTGCTGGTTCAAGTGTGTTGCAGCCATCTCATACAAGTGTTCAGCAGGCAAACAAACATGGTATTTCAGTCCTCCAAGGAATATCAGCTGTGCCATCAGTCTCAAAAGCCCCTACAAAGACAGAGGATGGGTAGTGCCCCTCTATTTCCAGCACGAGTAACAACAGCATGCTGCAGAAGAAAGTGAAAACCCAAGTGTCTTTCCCAATCTATTTTGTAGGAAAATGCTTTTCCACACACACATTTGTATTTGTAATGACCAATGTAAGAAGAACAAATTATAATGAGCATGTAAGAAGAACTAAATTAGCTAAATGTAGAAGAGGATTTTCTCTGTGATTGTATAAAAAGTGATCCTGCTCAGTGTCCTCTTTCCAAAGAGGGATGTGGTGCCTGACTCAGCAGCACAGGCGCAACACAGCCAGTTGTCAGAGGTCTGAATTACCCTCTCATTTAGGTCCTCTGAACTACCTGTTGGAAAAGACTGCCTGAACTGAGTGACTAGCTGCAAGGCTTCTAAATTTGATGACCATAATTAGGTGGTATGAGTGCTCCCCTATATAACTCTTTTTAGGCAGACCTGAAGTAATGATTACATTATTTTCTGCAAAAATGATAAGTAACATCAATTACAGAACTTTTAATAGCATAATAAATTATATGTAATGACAGAGTAAAGATTTCCTTATAATTAAGCTAGGTGTAATTTAATAAAAAGGAAGAAGTAGTCTACAAATTCCAAATATTTGTGAGTATTTTCAAATATTTAAAAATCATAAAGCTGTGAAAATGCTGCATGTTACTGAAAAAATTCTGAAATGGTCAGATATGTTGGTTAAAACCATTCATGAAAATACAATCATCTACCATGCAAATTACGTTTGTGAGATTATTTCATTAAACTTTTGTAGTGATAACTGATATAACATATAGATAAGTTTGTAGTAACCCATTTTTTCCAAAAGTAAAGCATGTGTTTATGTATAAATATATCTATGTATTGGTTTAAAAGTGTTTATGTGTGTGCATATGTACATATGCATACATGTATATGTATAAAGTACGTTGCAGTGTCCTTCTGTTTGGAGTAAGTATGGACATAATACAATATATGTTATTTTCAATATTAGGAAAAAATAAAATTCTATTGTAAAAGTCTCAAAATACTCTTTAATAATGTATTTCATTTTAGATATCTGAACAAAATGGTGGTATTTATACAGAAGTGGTGGAGAGGTTATCGAAGCAGAAGATACTTCAGAAGAATGGTGAAGGTAGAAAACTAGTTTAAAAAAAAATCTTTGGTTATTTATAGAATACATTTAAAGTAATTCATTCACTCATCTTGAAATTAAAAAGCTGAAACCTGATCCATTACACTCACAGACACATATTTTACTATGATGAAAAGCACCGTTAATTTCTGTAAGCCTACTCGTAATGGTCAAGTTAAGTCCGTGCTTAAGTGTTTGCAGCTCTGGTGTATTAGTCCCCAAACCAGCAATGAGATCTGCTCATGCAGAAGCCTGCCTGCGTGATGCTAATTGCAGAACTGGAGCTTTTCAAGATGCTTTTTTTCCTGGCAAAACTTTTAATTCTGAAAATAAAATAAGCTGATGTGTCTACACATTGCTGTTCTATGTTTTAGTGGTTGAAATTTCTTGCTTAATGAACCTTGAAGTATTTGAGGTTTTGCCTTAAGGCACACAGCAGATCACAGTCAATCTAATTCCCTTGATGGACTTGAAGATAGCAAAAGTATATGATAGCTCACAAGCTAAAACCTCTGTTAACAGGTTTAGGAGATTAAGAAGAAAATAATTTGCTTTTAACATAAAACAATTAAGTTTTTAATAGTATTTTACTTCACTAATTTATCAATTTATGTTAATAGTTTTAAACTCGTTAGTGATTTATTCTTTATTAATTTTGTTAAAGTTAAATTGTTGTGTTTCAATCAAAACTGACAAGTCAAGAAAAAGCGAATAACCGAAAGAGCCATAACAGCTCATATATTGCAAGCTACAGTCCATACCTCCTACTAAACTGCGTTTTCAAGTAGCAGGATTTGTATGCCTGAAATCCTGTCTGTCTTTCCCCCACGCCTATCAGTAATCCAATTAAAGATTTTACCTCTTCCAATTTACCTGGCCTAACTAATAAATTGTGAGTCATCCTTTCAGGCTGTGGTTTTCACTCCTTCTTCTAAAACACTTATTTTTGAATACAAGGTAGATAGCTACATGGCTGGCTTGGGTTTTGCTTTAAAATAAAAAATCGGACTTCAGTTGAATGTTGTCCCTGAGTTTAGGATAGGTTTGTTTAATCTAGAGAAGCTTCTGTATAAGAAGAGAGGCATGATAATGTTAATGAATGGTGAAATCTGTTAATGAAAAGAAAGGATCTATGCAGCTACTGGGAAAAGGGAAGGAAGAAAACAACTCCACGTGAAACATTGACACATACTACCAAAAGATGTTGCGGAACTCCTCCTAATGAAAATTTTTAAGAGCAGGTTAGACAAATGCTTATCATGGGAGGCTTAGATATGCTTCAGGCAATATTTTAGGTAATAACATTTCATGATATGTCTTCTAGTTCTACTTTTTTTCACAGTTAAAGCATAATAGAGTCGTGAATTTCACTTCAGTAATCAGGTGATGTGTGTTTCTGTGTTTTTCAAGATAAGAATAAGAACCAGGTCAGTTTTTGGCATCTAAATGTTATGTCTTTAAGAGGGCTTAAGCAGGAGAAAGATCTGATGATGACCACTTTAAATATTTCTCAGTTTTCCCCAAAACTGTAAGGAGCTATCTTTTGACCACCCTATGTTCAAATGATAATTCCTTTGTTGATAGTAATCGGTTTACTATTTTAAACAGAATTATGTCACTTCAGAGACTTGTTTTTATATATAAAGTTTGTAAAAACAGAGGTGGCCAGGTAAGATACAAAATAAACACATCACCACCTTGCCTACTGTCCACTGCACTGTTCTGAGTGGTGCCTTACAGTTAAGAATGCAAAATATTTCTTCCCTGATAGGCAAGCTACAACGGCAGTTGGAATTGGTGCCCGGTGACAGGATGGGAGGCAGTTGGCACAAACTGAAATATAGGAGGAAATTCTACTCAAAGATAAGAAAGAAAACTTTTTGCTTTGAAGGTAGTCAAATACTGGAATGCATTGCCCAAAGACTGTGAGCTGTGCTTGTGGCATCTCCATCCTTGGAGATACTAAAAATCCAAATGAATCGGGCCCTGCAAAACTCGCTCTAATTGACCTTTCTTTGAGCAGTCCCTTCCAACCTCAGTTGTTCCATCCATCTATGAAATTGGAGGTCTTTTACCTCATCTTTTTATTAATTCTTTCTTTTTTTACGCTTTCCTCTTAAAAAATACTGACAGTTACATTTTCAGATAAAGCATCTCAAATTAGGATAGATCTTCTGTAATAACTAAGCTGAGTTAGCTAACATTATAAAACACCCTCAGCTTTCCATTCTTGAAACAAATTTCTGAAAATAAAAATAAAAAATTTTAAGCTAATAAAGCCTAGTTCATATGCAGTTCTTAAAATACACATCACTGACAAGCCCTTGATAAATCTGAAGTCTATGGAATAATGTAGCGCAAAAGATTGCACAGACCCACATTTAAGAGGTACATTCTAAACTGTAAATTAATTTATCCAGTTTCTGGGTTCCAGAACTCGTCAACTTGTCCAGTACTGGTTAAGGCTCTAGAGAAAAAGAATCTCATCAGCAAGTTTATGAGTTGTATAACAATCAGCATAGAAAAAACACTTTTATCCCTCATATAATTCATTTTGTGCTTGCTGTCTCTTTGATTAGAGAGGACTAAATAGGACAGCTTGATTGAAAGCTACCTGGAAAGCCATACAAGCAGCCAGATAAAAAGGCACCTTTTTCTCCCTTTAGACCACTATATTCAGTATTGTATGTTCTGAAGTGGACTTAAAGTTCAGTTTTGTTCCCTATATTTGTTGTTATGCAATCTTTACTCAATCGATGTATGAATTTGTACTATTTTAAAAAGAAACGAATACTTTCTCAGCGGCATAATGCAACTTTAAAGGTTCAGTTTATGTTTGCATTGAACACTTGCTAATAACTGTTGTAATGACTCCTGATTATGAAACACAAAGATACATTTGACACGATAGTACCTTAAATACAAAAAAAAATTGGGCACTTTAAAATTTGTCCACTGATAATGATTGGATTGTTATCTGCTGCCAGCAAACAAGGCAAAGCATATGCACAAAATACCCATGATTACTTGATAATAAATCATTTTAATGATTATATTCAAAATTGTGAAATGTGAGTGGTACTGATGCGGAAAATAACAAAGGCTGAGGCTCATCAGATTGGCTGTCCATATGTGCATCACTACTAGTATTTCATTTGCTACTCCTCTACTGCTTCTTCCTTTGATTGATAAAATACATTAAGTTAAAAAACCCCAACTATTGATGATGTTTATTTAATTAGTTATGTGCCTTTTTATATTCTAAATGTACATACTTTGGTATAAAGCTTTGTTTCCTAATATTAATCTCAAGCTAAAATGAAGAACTGCAGTCCTATAGTTTTCTTAATAACTTAGTTACATTGGTTGTACTGGATTCTGAAAATCTTACATAACCTACAGGAAAGAATGAATTTTGAAACCAGGGAAATACCAGAACATGAATCAAAGTGTACATCACTTTTGTTTTTGTTTGTTTGTTTTTTTACAATGTCTCTCAATGTCAAGAAATCACTGGTTAAAGAAGAGAGAGTTGTAGCATATCATTGTCATACGAAGTCAGCATGCATGACAGCCATATTTTCAGCTCACTTTGGAAGGAGATGCAATTGAAAAAAATGCATATTTTATGTGGCATAGTTTGACACCACCCTGGCTGGTTTGGCTTCAACTTAGTAACCAGTTTTAATATTCACAGACCAATAAGAATTAGGCAAATGCTTAGTTGCTTTTTATAAAAAAAGTGACTTTTCCCAACTTAAACCATGTGTTCATTCCTTCTCTCAGTCTACTGTCAATTAAATTTCTGGTTCGCCTTTGAATTTGTCATTTTGTATTAACTGTTTAAAGAAAAGAAACCACCAGTCAGGATTAGATCACGTTTGTAGGTGATCCTCAAACAAGATTTTAAACCAAACAGGAGAAAGTAGTACAACAGGACACAAAAGGCTTCAAATGTATTTTGGAATCATAGATTTAAAGTAAACTAAGAGGGAGATCTGTGTGTTAACATCAGAGACAGGTACAAAGACTTCATGGTTCAGAAGTGGAAGTGGTGCATATGGGTGAGATGGCAAAGTAATTCTTCCCAGAGAGTCAACCTTGCAGCATCACCTTGAAATTGGCACCCAGTGAAAGAATCAGAGGCAATGCAATGGGCACAAGCTGAAACTCAGGAAATTCCACTTAAGCCTAAGCAAGGAGACTTCTGAATAACAAGGCCATGGTTCAAGAAAGAATGATTTGTTTACTAGGAAAGGACATGAATATAGGCTTGGGTTGAAGCACTAAATTATGTCTGTGCTTTTGTGAATAGGGATGAACACATTCTCCATCACTTGTAATAGCAGCACTAGTACATATTATTCTTATCAGGATTAGAAAACAGAGGACAAATCCATTTGCAAAAGAACCTAGATGGTGACATAGACTTTGGCTTTTGGCACAAGGATAAGGTTGCAAGACAGTTACGTGAGCAAATCTGCATTTCTCTAACTTGTGGTTTAGATCAATATTGAGTGTAAGCAGGAATGTATAATTTTATTGTGAGTGACTGGGTTAAGTAATGGTAGATTAAGGCCTGGATTTCTCACACCTAAGTGAGGTATGGAAGTTAGGACCCTCTTTGTCATTGACTATCTTTGTATATAGTAGACAGAGGTGCAATTGCAGAGCTCCTGAAAACTTTACCAAGCTCAGAGCAAAAATGGTCTCACTGTCTTTCAGTACTGATGATATAAAGAACATAATAATGTTAGGTCTCCCATTTAGGTTCTTCAGTAAAACGGGATGGCTTCAGATATAAGTGCTCACAGCCTTCAACTACGAGAAGAATAAAAAAAAGGTGTGAGATTGTTTAGTTCAATCATTGATGCACAGAAATCAGATGATAATTTTTAAGTTTAGGAATATCCATTAAATTGTACTTTTATCTGTTTGTGGTGCAGCAACTTTTATGTTCCCTTGCAAAGAAAGAAAAGGTGAGCTGGAAAGCAAAATCATACCAATTTAATTGAACAGTTTATAGATCTACTTAGACTTGGCAACCATTATTTCATTCCAATTTTAGCTACCTACAGTTAGTATCACTCAAAAAATATTTACAGAGACGAAAGGGGAGATAGAGTCCACTATTTAATTCATACCTTTGAAACAGAGTCCCTCAAATATATATATATACACACATATACATGTATGTGTATACAACTACATATATACATGAAACTTTTCTGAACTTTATGAGTCCTGGATTTTTCTTTCATGTAAGAAATATCTTTTATACTGTTTCCATTATTACTAGATTGGTATGATATTAAAGTGAGCATTTAAAATGCACCTTAATTAAACTGCAGGAATTATGCCTTGCTTAATGTAATGAAGAAAGAGAATTTAAAATGAAGTAGCATCATTGTGTTCATTTGTAAATAACATATTGCAGCCAACTGTTTCTTAATTGCCCAGACTGTTGATAAATAATCCAGTCCTGCTGCTCTCCACAGACAATTTGCTTTGGATCAGACTAGGCAATTCAAATAACACTAATTACAGTGAAACCCTTTTATAGTGAATTCCTGTTTGCCATGGGGGAGAAAATCACTATATCAGGGGAAAGCACTTTTGCCTTTGATTTGTGTCTAAAACATGACGAACACATAAAAGCTGCATGTTGTGCTAAATAAAGGACATACTCTTGCATTCAAAGTACTTATATTTTACTTTTTATGATACAATTGTGAATTATGTTCATTTTGCATTTGTAATTAGAGGGCGGAACAGATGTGAAAGCTTAGTTTAAAGTGATGTATCCATTAAAATAACCTATGCTGCCAAGTGATTGCTTAGTATAATAGGGGATTCGTTCACTATGAGAGGAATTCTACTTTATTGGAAGGAAACCAGGACTTCAGGAAATGTTCTCTATATCAGGGGATTCACTGTAACATGGTATCATTGTATTTATGATTTTATGATGTTAAAATGAATATTAAATGAAACAAAATTCCCAAGGATTACTCGGGAGGCAGCTAAGTACATAACATTTAGTACAGATGGTTGGAAGGCACAATTTTCCTCCATCACTGCATCCATATCCTTGAACGATTTCGACTGAAGACAGCATTTCTTTGAATTTTTCATTAAACCAGACGTCTTGAAATATGAATTCCTTTTATGTTTCTGTGAGTTTTGGCTAAAAGAACCCCAGTGAATAAATCATACAATACTACGTGTCACCAGCACTTGTGAATATTTCTGCTTTGTTATTCTACTCTCAGTAGAGCACCATTGATTATCAAACTCAGCGGAGAGCATTTTATGATCATATATCTCCATTAGCTCCTAGTTTGACTACCATAGATTTTTCTGGTTAAGCCTGCATTATGTATTAGGAAGCCTATCTCTTCAATACAAAGTTTGATTTTATTCTCTCTAAGCCTAGAACTCTTATTATGTATTATGTATAAAGATTCTTATCTTTTATATGTAAAAATAGGAGCACTGTCTTTGTGTAACTGAAATATATGCCATCTTTTTTTTTCCTTGATTCACAGACAGCATATTTTATTATGAAGATGAATTTCTACAATGAAATGGCTGTCAGGGTAAATATTTCTTCACTTGTTAAACAAATGAAAAGTCAATTGTGCTCCGAATTTGCTTTTAATAAAATGAGCAAACCAGAATAATATACACTTGATTGATATGCTGATGGCAACAGCGGGAAATAGTACATAGTTAAAAATTAAAGTTACACTCAGTAGTCTGGGTTGTATTTGAAAACTGTAGCTGAATTTAAGACATCTGCATGTGTCTTGCCCCATTTAAATGTTCATTATACCTTAGCAAATATGATACTGATAAAAACCCCAAACATTTTATCTGCAAGTATTCTTACAAATGTAGAAATATATCTACAGTTCTGACAAACTATAGGGCTTTTGTGTTTGTTTATGTGGCTATGCTTTTTCCTTGTTTTAGTACCTGACATTTGATGTATTGAATCTCAAAAGAGTTACTGAGAGAGTACAGAACAATTTCATTGCCTAAACATAGAGGTGGAACTGCACTGATCTCATTGATGATACTATAAGTGAATTTTGCTTGGGGAAGAAGGGTATAAACAGTCCTTGAACTTTGATTAATATGCAGCAAATTATGTTTGTTATTGGAAAAACTGCAAAATATGTTTAACTAGAACTTAGCTTTTTTTTTTTTTCCTGAACATTGGAATTGCACTTAATCAAATATGTAAAACAAACACAGGAAGGACAGGAGATAAGTCTTGGGATGAGGAACATTTGGAGATGGGGTTTTTACAAGGGCATGTAGTGATAGGACATGGCCTAGTGATAGGTAATGGCTTTAACCTGAAAGAAGGTAGATATAGATTGGATATAAAGAAGAAATTCTTCACTGTGAGGGTGGTGAGGAACTGGAATAGGTTGCCCAGAGAAGTTGGGGATGCCCCTTCCCTGGAAGTGTTCAAGACCAGGTTGGATGGGGCTTTAAACAACCTGGTCTAGTGGAAGGTGTCTCTGTCCATGGCAGGGGGAACTAGATCGTCTTTAACTAGATCATCCCTTCCAAATCAGATCATTCTATAATTCTGTGAAATCTTTTTATCTTACCTAATGCTTTTATTTTATGGAATAAACCTGCTTTATTTTAGAGCCTATATCTTTTTAGGTAAGGCATCTTACCTATTGAATTCTACCAAATGAAAGAATGTGGTGGGGATGGAGCGTAGCACAAGGAAATTCCTGTAAAGTAGGCAGAGTCTCAGAATGGATTTTAATTTTGTGGCCTTTCAGGTTTCAGAATAACTCAGACTTGAGATGTGTTCTCATCAGGCTTTTGACTTAGTGTTGGTTCCTTCAAAGGCACAAAATAGAATCTTATATTTGGTCCATGTTAGAGAGCTGAAGGTGTTTAACAGCAATCTAATTCTTCAGAAATGCACTTCTGGTTTGGTTGTTTGTTTTGTTGTTAGTTAGCTAGTTAGAAAGTATTTCACAGTGTATAAATGCTATATGCTAATGCAGCTGAAATCAGTGAGAAAACACAAGATGGAAGCCAGCTCTTAAAAGTTGTCTGTGTACTTTTAGAAGGCATTTGAAGACTGAATTTCAGAGGTAATTACATATTCTAGTCAAATAGAGTTTTGCATTTGGTCTTTCATTTTTAAAAGAAATTGAATGTGTTCCCATTCATTTGTAATGGAAATATAATGTTGAATCATTAGGTGATATAAATCTTCAAAGTACCATTTTTTCAGTCATGTCCTTTTCTTTAATGGAAATTTAAATCAGTAGAAAACAATATAACAGATCTTTATTTAGTTACAAATGTCAGAATCTGATTCTCCTCTATGTAAATCTTGTGCAGCCATATCTGCAGAGCAGATTTACGATGCTACCATTCTGAAATATGGAATGTGTTGGGGTTTTTTTGCTGTCATCTGTTTTTTGAAGAACTAACCAAGGTCCAGGACCATAGGGAATCAGGCCTGTTGAGTCTCTGCACAGAAGATATGTGGCCAGACATACAATGCTGGTTTCCTTAACCAACAATGCCTCATGTTCACACATTGTGAGCTTGATTCATGATAAATATAATTCAATGTTCTGAAAATATAACAATAAGTGTGCATGGTCTTCTATTTAACCACTTAGTTTTGCCTCACAGTATTATTAAAATATTTATTTCAGTTTATAGTCACTGATTAGAAAAGCACTTCTGATTTTGTCAATTGAAATAACATTGAGGGCGTACACATGCTCATGGTTTCGAAGTCAATCTACATCTCTGTCTTCCTGGGTTGCATTTAGTTGTAACCAGGGCTATCAGTTTTGCCTTTTAAAATTAAATCAGAGAGCTTGTTTTAATCAATTTCAGTTTTGAGTACTAGATCAGAATATGATTCTCTCCCTTAAAAGATTAAAGGTTGCTATAAATTTCCAGCAACAAAAGTAATCCTATGAAAAAAATGTATTTCTGTGAGCAGATGGCTTTTGATATATCAAGGTTTTGCCATTTGTTTTAGTGCTTAAAATAAACATTATTTATAAGACCACTTACATTTTGATGTTACTTAATGAGGAATATGCATCATTGATTTGACTAGCTTAAGAGGTCATTTAGAACTTGCCCGTTAACAAGCTGTAATCTGCTGAGCACACAATGACTTTGTTTAAAATTATCTGTTCAGTGCTGATCAATGACAATAATTGTTTTGTACCAATCACTGTTGAAACTTGCTAATTACTTTGAAGGGCATATACACTTGTCTTCTTTTTTTTTTTTTTTTCCCCAAGAATTTTTTAAACTTTCACCTTGGAATTTAAAGATAACAATCATAACGTGTTATAATTCTTTATAAAAGCAAACATTTAGAACTTTCACATTGGAAATATGAACATCATCAGAAGCTTTGTGTAAAGTTTTCTTTTCCAAAAAGATTAGTCTTCACTCTTGAGATCTCTGACATACAGTATTGGGAAACAGAAAACTAGCATTTATTATTTTAATATTTTGAGACATAAACAAGTTTTTCTTACTAATGTTTCATTCAGTTGAAATCAGTGAGGTCACTCTGAACAGAAAGTGGTATAAATAAAGGCAGAATGCAGCATTTAATTGGTACATTGAGGTCATTGGAGATAATTATAGCTTAATACAATTTGAGTCTTTTGTCTTTCAGTTTGAGTTTTGATCCTTTAACCCAGAAATATCCAGTTTGCGTTTATAACTGTGAGGTGAAGACTGTCAGAAAGAGTTTCAAAGGGACCATAATCCTGCATTAATGAGCACACAGCTATATGGGAGCCAAGTTGCTCTTGTTGAGAAATTTTGAAGCCAAACAGAAAAACAAAGCTAAGATCCTTATTCACATGCAAAGGATTTTGCTTAATCCCAGATCTCTGAAGGCATACTCATTCTTTGTTCTTTCTCTATCCCTTTTTAACCCAATAAGATTGTGTATGAGAAAGTGGAGTTTCAAAGATTATGAAATGTACTGTCACCTAGTGCAAAGAAACATGTCTAGTGCTTAACCTATAATTTTTAACTATATATATATTTTAAATTACTATTTATTCATATTATAACAATATCTAGAGGTCGAAACCATTTTTATT
>WTSP01020410.1:21949-80795 GCA_025331215.1 Actenoides lindsayi
AAAAAACCAACCCCCCCCCAACAAATACATGCTAGAAGTTTATAATTTCAAAAGCTGGTTTAAACTGTATTCTTTCTGTCATTATAATGTAATTCTAAACTGAACTATTACAATGCATGGTTCTCAGTCTTATCGTCTAGAATAATGATGACAGAATTTTTATTTTATCAACAATCACTTGTAATTACATTTCAAGTCACTCTGAGATACATTTTTACCTTGGTCTGCAGAACCAGAGGTTGTGCTTTGTTCTCTTTCATTAGTGAAGAACCTGTATCAATTTACCATTCACTTGTTTCTAAGAGAAATTTCAGAGGAAGTTGCCATGAAACTTTGGATGTTCTATTAGTCTCTTATAAAAGCGTCTTACAAGAGTAATTGAAACAGAGTTTGTTTCCTTGTCCCTCCTCCTTCACCTTATATTTTTTAAATACAAGACACTTCCCTTACTAAAGGGCTTTCTCAACCTGCAGCCACATCTTTACCATTCAGCTTTAATACAAGCCGTCCTTATTTAATAGCTGCCCTCATTTTGTAGCCAGACTTTATCGTTTGTCTTTACTGTGAAAACCCCAGGAGAAAGTAAACTTAATAGAAGCTGCCCCAGTTTAAAGCCATAGAGGGATGTAATTAAGTTTAACAGAAATTGATTTAACAGAAATTGACCTAAAATATAATTAAATAATAATAGTCATATTATGTGTGAGTTTCCACTTGCTTACCCTAACTTAAGGCACTGTTTTTATATGAACTGAAGATAACTGTTGGCTTTAGCTTCCAGGCTGGCTGAAGAGTGTTTTGGTTTTCCTCCAGCATTTCCATTACTCCCCTCTGCTACAGAACCAGTAGGTGTTATGTCTGTTGGTGTCCCCAGTAGAGTTCTTAGCAGTTAAACTGAGAAGTGATTCAAAGAATCACTTGATAGATATCAAAAGAATGATCCTGAACCCTGAACTCTGTCTGCATTAAGTATATACTCATTTTTTTCTCAACATCTGTACAGTTCAGCCTCAGTATAATGGTGAAATGGGTTCATTAGTCCTGAATTCTGTTTTTTCTACAAGATTTAGGGAGTTGTAAACCAACCAAGGATATCTATTCTTAAATATTTATTTTACAAAATTTTGCTTTTTAGATTTTAGTAATAAGTCATCATATATAGCATCCATTTGTATTTAAATGAATACCAATGCATACTGTATTCTATCTGAATATGGATTAGTTGGGTGGTTGCATATATAAATGCATGCATTAAAATAAATTCCATTACTTCTCAGTAAAGTTAGTGTATTTCATTTTAGGGGAAAATACATTGGTTTGAAACATTCTTAAAGCTACATTTAACATCTCCAAGAGCTGGCAAAATGGTTACGAGGGGAAATATGCCAAAAGCAATTAGCATAGGCTATAACTCCATATGATGCATTAGAATTTTGTTTTATGTGAAACAGTTTCCAATCCATGATAAGCAAATGGACATCACTTCACATAAATTAGCATGCTGGTGCCATTATATCAGAAGAATTTATGGATGATGTCAGTTGCCCAACTGTGTGATTAACTTGCAGTTCTTTGACTAAGGTTATCTACACACTGGCCTTTAAACTACAGTAAAGCAACTTCGCTATATGTCAGGTGTGCCACTAGAGATAAGATTTTGGGATGTAGTGCTCCATTTACTGATGAATGGCACTGTTTAAATTTTTTCCTAGGCAGAGAACTCAGTAAGATACAGTATCAGAAAACTAACAAAGCAGTGGCCAAGTACTGGTATTGGAGTTCTTGTGTAATCAAGACAGGTAGTTTAGCTTTCTTTGCTATTGAATAAACACTGATTTAAAGGTAGCAAACTAAGACCTGAATCTAGCTTTAGCAAGCATCATATTGTACATAAACCCTGTTATGATTACAAATCACAAATTTCACACACTTGAAGGACTGACACCATACTCTTCTTGCCTTTGTTTTGGCTTTAGTAGTGAAAAAGCCTTGAGAGTGGTCCTGAAGAGTTTGACTTTTATCAAAGTTTTACAAACTGTTTTATCAGCAGATTTAGTATCACAGTCATCACTAAAGCTTTTTGGTCTTCAGGAAATGTCAGGGAAATAGATAATACAAAGCGATACACATCACTTCCTTGGCAATTCACAAATCCTTTGTGCAGTCTGATTTTTTATAATCTTAATGAACAGTGAAATGCAGTACTGTTACTTGATGCTGAGGATCTAATACAATGTTTAGCTTTTCTGCAACTATGCCTGAGCATGTAGTACTGAAAAAAAGTAAGAGTATCTAGCTTATTCTTGATAACTAGAGCATTACTAAGGTCTATTTACTTTTAACATGAAGAGTACTTTGCCTCTCAAAGCTTTTAAGGTATTGTTATTTTCCATGAAATGGGCTTGAAATACATCAGCTGTTGTCATAGTAATGTGAAGAAAACGTGCTCAGCTTCTATTTGTCTGTTCCTTTCTGATAAAGATAAGTCTAGGTGCTTCCCATTTTCTCAAGTGTCAAAGTATTTTGAAGAATGTATATATTGTCTTATAATTCAATTAAAATGTTCCTCCTCATTGACTGCAAAAGCAATTGATTCTGTAGTCTATTTTCAATTAGTGACAAAGCCTTTCAGGCAGCTTCTTGGAATTCTTGCAACACTAAAAACCTCATTTTTGTAATGTTATCTTTCACTTGATGCTTAATTAACTAATTTATCTTCAACACATCTTCTTTTCCTTGTTTTCAGAGATATCTAGAGGAAAAATATTATGCTTTTTAACTTATTTACCTGTAATTTGAATTTTACAAACATAAACTTATCCTGTCAGCTTTCTTTGATAGCCATAGAAATAGAAAAATGCCAAATATGCTTTCTTTTATTTAAATATTAATTTTGAGTAGTATGGCACATCTTGTGAAACATATATGCCTTTTCCAGAGGATTTTAGTATAATTGCTAGATCTTGTAGGAAACTATAATCCACTGAGGGTCCCAGAGCACTTCCATAGCTACAAACCTGATGTTGTTAGGATGAGTAAGATATAAAAACGAAGATATTTGATGTTTCTCTGGGATTTGACCTAGTTCCCATTGAATGCTATTAAGATGCTCGTATTAACCTAAGTGAGAGTTAGACCAGAAAAAAGCTTTAAAACGATATGTTTTAAAGAAACTCATATTTGCTTAAAATATTCTCTACAGTCATGTATTTTGTGGTGGTTGTTCCTTCTTAAACACGTTGTCCATAAATCCAGCTTTCTTCGGAGATTCCGAGCATAAAACCCCTCATTGACAAGTCAGCACATTTTAAGATCTTGCCTTTCCTACCTTTATACATATTAACACAGTTTCATTTGCATACATGCTTTTATACAATGTATATGCTTATATACCTATTGGCTTTTAATAATATATTTAACAAAATGACATTTTAGATGGACTTTTTATCTTTTAAGTTTGATCATGAAGTGAACTGGCTAAAGCTATAGAGCACTTTCTGAATACAGTGAGGTTAAGGTAGAAACTATTATGATTACACAATAAACGGAACTTCCAAAGCAGGTTGAGGTAGATTTACCTTATCCTATTCATGTCTCCCTTGAGCAACTGGTGAAAGCAGTCTTACCATGTTTTTAACTAGTTCTATGTAATATAGATCAAGCTTTGCAGATAGACACAAGTAACATAAGTAACTGTTTAGATTGTAGTCTTAACAGATATGGAAACAATATTTTCTGTTGTATTTTTATATAGCACTAAACACAGCATTAGGAGAAACAGATTAAACATTAAGCTTTATTTCACTTGATCCAAAGGAAATTTTTTAATCCGAGTTTGTAAAAAGAAATTTGAGATCCTTGCATTCATCCATTGGACCTCTGGTGTAGCTGATTACTTTTGGTGAAGGTAGAATAAAACAGGTGTGACAACATAGTATTGTAGAATAACAATATTTTTATACCCATGAGATTTGAAGGCACTGTAGTGTCTGGATAGATTTTTTATTTTGAATAAGGTCTGTTAGAATTACTGACAGCTCATAAAACATCTTCGGCAGACAAAAACTGACTAATCTTAGCATTTTTTATTGTCTTATATACACAGACTTCACAGTCTCATGTTTTGTCTGAAGTAGGATTTTTACTGTAAAATAAGTAGAAAAGGGGAAGAGGTACAGTTTCATTAGGCTCTAACATATCATTGACTGTCAGGTAGGTCTTGTTATGCTGTCCATCCTCATTTAACTATCCCACAAGATCTCTTAATGAAGTTAAGCCACAAGTTCACTCCAGTAATTCTGTGGCAAGAGTTTGTGCAATGTAACAATTCATCACTTGTCAGGAAGGCACTTTTAGTTTATACATTTAATAAGGGCATCCTCTAGCTTGGTTAATTAGAAGTGAACAGTTTGCATATTTACTAAATGCAGAGTGTCATTGCCACCACGGCCTATTGCCTACATGAATTATTTCTCTATCTGCAATAAACAGCTGGGTAATTATTACTGCCATAATCAGATAAATTCCCTCTGTAAGGCTTTTCTTACATGGCAATTCTTTGAACTCATCCAAAGCTGAACAAAATTTATGAACTCCAGCAGCTAGGCCACTTTTTCATAGTGTAGTGTCCCTGTTCCGTATTTCAAGGACATGTAGAGTATCATAAATATTGTGTAAATTAGGAGGATAAATATGATTACCTAAAGATTACATATTAATAAACTTGATTTTCAAAATATAATTTTCAGGTTGTAACTGATTAAATTATAGCAGTTCTGGTTTTATCTAATTGTAAAGACATGACAGGCCATCTATATACAGACTATACTAGGTTATCAGGGAAGAGCTCTACCAGTTGAAGACTAAAAGACTCATGAAGAAGTATATAAATATTTTTCATGTGCCTTTTGGAGAACTAGTCATTTCAATTGTTTAGGTCATTAGAAGTATGACAAATTTTATGTGCTATTTATTCAACTCACTTAAAGCATTTTTTTTTGTCATTAAAACAAGTTGATGTTTCTTTTTTGCTGTGCATCTTCCAGTTTAATACTGAAGCATAAGCAATAAAAACTATTTGTATACAAATGATTATGTAACTAAGCTTGCTTTATACTAACCATATATTCCAGCTCATATGTGAGTGTATCTAGAGATGTATCAGTGAGTACTTAATTTATACATACAGCTTTTCCAGAATGTGCTGGAATGTAGCTTATTTTTGAGTTCTCTAGAGAAACAGAAGAAAATCAAAAGACATTAGTGTGTGGATTTCTTAATTAATGCACAACAATCCATTTGATTTAACACCATAGTTGTTTGGGGTTTTTTTATCGTAATGTAAGATACTGTCTCTGAGTGCAACTAGAAAATTGCCATTGCTTACATACTTCATAACTCATTATTAAATAAGTAGCACACCTCACGATTTAACAAAACATTCAGAGATAGCAGGAATTTTTTTTATTATTCCTTATTAATGAAGACCAAACTAAGTAAGCTGTTCTTTGGCACCACCTTACCCAGTGGAAGGATTTTGAGGCTAGACTGCCTTTCTCATTTCCCATTTATGTGGGAAAAATAGACACTCCAGTGGTGAAGACCTTTAAGAAGAACCACACCAGAGTTGTGTTTTTTAGAAGTGCGGTATCTTAGCATTGCATTTTTGCAAGTTCATGATCCGATTTTTGACTGAGGATGTAAAGGTTTATTGACCTTTCTCTGACATTTTAATTTTTTTATGGTGGGAAATTATGGTCCTTTCCTTTATATTGGTATATCCTATAATATCCCATGAAGTATCATAGAATTTCATGAGATGCAAAGCAATATACAGTCTCTTTTAATCACTTTTTTATTGTTGTTTTTAAAAGAAAAATGTCCGCAATAAAAGAAATTACTTAAAAACAAAGAATTAATACCCTCAGTTAATTATTTTTTTATTTTCTAGATCATTATAAATAGACTCTTTTGTTAACTAAGAAATGTTAGTTCTCTTAAGTGCTCACTCAGAGGAGGAAACTAATTGCCTTCTATTTTTACAATCTAGAACAGTAATGAAGAATAACCAAAAAAAGTGTTTGTTTGTTTGTTTTGTTGCAGTGATGCCCTGAATAATGTTATTTTGAACTAGATGGTCTAGACTGACTTCAGATGTATCACCAGTATTATAGCTATCAATAACAAATTTATAACAACATTTATAAAAAACCCATTAAGCTTTGGCTGAACAATCTAGTCTTGATTTAAGAACACCAAAAGATAGAAAATACCATTTTATTCTGCTTCAGGAGTTAGTTTCCTCTGGTGTTAGATGTATGTCCCATATTTCCCCATTGAAATAGTTAATTTTATCTTTGAACCATTTCTTTTTGTTATGCGCTCCTCTGCTAGACAGAAAAGTCCTTTAATATTCAGAATTCATACATTAATCTGGCCACATTTTAGTATTCTGGCCATTGACCAATGGAGGTCATTGCAAGATGTTGTCTCTTTGGTTAAAATAATTTTTATGACCATTTTGGACAGACTTTCAAACATCCTTTAAAATATAACTAGCATCAAAAGTCAGTACAGTTATAGTGCATAAGAGATTAAAATTAAAAAAAAATCTTTTGTTTCCTTGTGATGTATTGTCAGCTTATGCATTGATTTACATACCTTTTCATCAGTGTCACAAAAGAGCTTCATTTTTATGAATCCTACTCAGAATACCCCTTTTAGAAGCTGTAGTTCCTCATCCTGTGAGCATGACTTTTTTTAAACTCTGTGAAACTTTTACTTACTACTATCCCCCTTTCAAATTCTTCAGACTCTTCACCTTGTAGGGATAATTACATGAATCTATTAAGTTGTTTATCCTTGGCAGCGATGTTATATCCCAGTGTTTTACCTTGAACTTCATAGTTCCTACTGCCTTCAAACCAAATCAACACGACAAAGCAGTTCAAGAAATCAACATTTTCCACTTCTATTCTCCAAGTAGGCTATTCTTCTCTTGATTAAGTAATGTGCCAATGACAAAATGTTTACAGCCTCATCTAACAAGCTATTTTGATCTTTCAATCTGCATAATACCAAAAATGGTGTAGCATTCATTGGCCTACTTGTGCTTGGTGGTGTGAGGCCTTGCCACCATCTAGCACTGTACTTGGCTACTCAAGAATGGATCTAGTACTCAGGTCAGAAAGTTATGTGCTTATGTTTAGACAATAGAATCTAGATGTTGGATGTACTCTTTAGGCATGAATATTTGGATGCTAAATCTATAGTCAAATGTAGTCTGATTTATATGGTAAACTTTAAATTTCAGAGAATAGACTTTAATTCTGAGTGCAATTTTTCGCATCCCATACTAAAAAGTACCTAATTTTTTGTGGTGTTGATAGTTAAAAGTTTTCAAGTAAGAGATAAGATTTCCTAGCACTCCTGAAAACTGGGATCTAGTTGATAATTTCAGTTTGGCAATTAGCCACTGCTGTGAAATCACATACTTAGAAGTAGCACTGCAGTATCTAAAAATGCATCACATCTCTCCCAAAATAATTGCATTTGCTACATAAAAAATATACTAATTTTCTGTGTCTTTCATAATATTTTATGCCTCATTAAAAATGGTGTCATAGATGCTCAAGTGGTAACACTGTTCCATGAATATGGAATTTGAGAAAACCATCAGGTACCATGAAAATCACTATGAAATTTTGAGATTTGGCATTACTGCTCTGCTATACATAGTGGTCATGAAATAAAAGCTCTCCCTGCCTTGCCATTTTACAACCTGTTTAACGTGAACAAAATATAACATTTTATTTGCAAACATATGCAGACCTTTGTATGAAAGTGAAAAATGCGAACTAGGGAGTGAACCTCAGTCAAATTGTTTCATAATACACTGAGAAGGAAAATCAACTTAGCTGATGACCTTTAGAAGTTATAACGTCATGTTTGCTTTCTAAATCACATAATGCTGAATATTGTAATTGTTGCCAAGTACCACATATTAAAGTAAAAGGAACACAGATATGTCTACATTGTCCTGCACTGCAGCAGAGAGATAACAGTTAGCTTAAATGAGTTCGTTCTCGTACCAGGAACAGCTTAACTGTAGCAAAACATAGCAGTGTGCTTTCCTTTAGTTATTACTGTGCAGATGGTAGCATATATAGTCTTCTGGGAATTGCAGTGCCAAAAGATAACGGATACTTTCACATGACATTCAATAGAAAACTTCCAGTGGTATTTGGCTGTGGTTAGACATCCTCTTTTATATGTTGCTGGAAAAATTAAGAACATGACTTCTCTCTTAGCATCTTAGCACTGACACTGTGCTAGAAATTACCACTGCTGCTAAACTGCTATCAGAATAGTGTTAGGGCTCTATTATCCATTCCAGGCCAGATCAGCTTCGTTACCCCCAAATACTACTTTTAATACTTGAGCTAATCAATCAGGCTGATTTTCCATCAAGTGGTCAATAGGAAAGAGACCTAGAGTGACAACATTTTTTCTGTTATGGTTAACTTTATTAGTATAGACATGAGTGTGAATGAAGTTGAAATAATATACTTGGGTCCAGTTCCTCTGACCACAGATGCTTCAGTGTTATAGTTACTCTTATGCCACATCCATAATGGATAGGGTTTACAGTTTAATTAAATCACAATAGTTAAGCTAACAAAACATAATTGTTTCAATAGGACCCTTTAAGAATTTATTCTTAACTTCACAGCATTTTGTGCTGCCAATGAGTACAAAGTAAATTGAGCTTAAGCTGATTTAAACGCACAATGGAAAAACATTTGGACCGTAAGTTTACATGTTCCCTGAAAGTGGAATAATTTTAAAAGATTATATATTACCAAAAAAAGTAGATTTTAAATATGTGTGAGGAAAACTTCGGTATGAGTTGTTATTTAAACCTTAATTAGAAGATTCTCTATAATGGATTAGGGAAAATACTTTCTTTTTTACTATAAACTGGCTCTGCCATCAGTATTTTGAAAAGCTGTTGCACTCTCTTGAGTAACTACGCAGTAGTCGAAATTGGAAGGATAAGAAGGATACATCAGTCTGCTCTTTCCTATCATCTGGTACATGCTGTGTCCTGATCTCCTGATCTGTACAAGGTATTCATTCACTGTATGCCCTTCACCACTATGGTCATCACATTTCCTATGTAGTATATTGATCACATTGTGGACCTTGACAGTTGAAGTGGTACGTCACTTAATTCCACTGACAGTGTACACTGTGTGATTGAGGAAAGATGGACAGAGTATGTTCTACTATGCACATATTATAATGGAATTTTAGGGCATTATGAATTTCTAGCTGGAAAACTAATAATAATAGAAACTATAGGGTGTTTTAGCATGCTGACATATTAGTTTTATTTATATTGTTTTTATATCCTAAAGAGTTAGTTTCCTGTTCAGTGCACTGGAATGACAGAGCAGTACCATTCCTCCAGATCTTGAACACAGTGTAATGATTAATTTGTCAAATGGATTTATGTAAGCATTCACATTTAAAAGTAGTAAGAATTTTGGACATCCGTGTGTGATAGGTCTCCTAGGCAGTAAGATACCTTATACCGCTAATAATTGACTTCCTCCTTGAGCAGCAGTTTCTCTGCAACTTGAGATCAAATAAATGTTTAGGTCAAGGTATTCTATCAGGATATACATAGAAGTATACATCATGGTAGAGCAGGGTAAGGGGGTTACACAGTTACTTTATTCTTCTCAGTAAATCTGAACAGTTTATTCAAAAAAATCAGCAATAGGTTGAGGGTGATCAAGCTGTCTGACAATACGTAGTTACCATAAGTATATAGCATGTGTGTTCTGTTAAAACTTTGCCTTTAAAGTACAGAGTTCTCCGAACTGTTTTTACATCCTAGGCTAGTCTATACATATATTTAATTTTTTTCCCCCAAATATAATAGATTAAGTCAAATGATATTATCATGACAGGTCATACTCCATTCTCATCTACACCAATGTAATGTGAAATCAAGTGCCATGCAGTGGTGTACCAAAAGCATTGTCCCACTAATTTCATTTTTACTTCCATATTCTGTATTTGAGCAGGGAGGATGATATATAGTCAGGAAGGTAAAATTGATTTAGGTTATCTCCTTTTATGCTAAGGCTGCCTACTGCCTATGTTGCAGGAATTTTATGATTTGGGGTCTGAACTGTTTAAAAACACAATAACTTTATACTCTTTCTGGGTACTCTAAGCAGCTATACTAATTATTGATTTTCTCAGATGCCCTTTACTTTAGTTAACATTATAATTTTATGATTGTCTAGTCAAAGGTCCACGGAATGCCAGTGAAAATGCAATGAGAATGCAATAGTTTGATAAAGTTCAATAAATGTAGGTCAGTGTGGATTTGTAAAAGGATGCAATTCTATGCAGAATTATTAAAATCTGTATGTTGCTGAAATCATCACTTGAAGACCTTTCCAAAAGTGCCAGGAACAATATTATATCTGTATTTTTAACCTTTATACAGACAGCAGGAGCACTGTCAACTAAATTTACATCTCATAGCTGGAACCAACACTACTGCCTGCTGCATAATGAAGTATCAGAATAACAATAAGTTACCTTGTCATATGACAATGTTTTATTTTCAAACTATATAAAGCAAATATTTTTGTCATTAATAAATCAATAGCTACTTCACAGATTTGTTGCGGAGGATAATTTTTGATTGTGGACTTTGAGCACATACATTAATAATCCTATGTCTATTTTTAATTGCATGAAACATTCCCTATGACAAGGAGAACACACTTTGTGTTACCCAGCTTATTCACTTCTTTTAACAAAAGAATGCGTCCTAAACTTGGTCTAATAAACATTGATATTCTTCTGATTTGTTGAACAATTTTCAGATCATGATAAAACACTACATTTGTGAAAACTTATTTATATTTACAAAGATATTCCATAAAACACTGTGTGGGAGAAACTCTGATTGGACTAAGTTTATATGGGAAGCCAGGTTTGTAGGAAGATGCAGTAGGTGCTATTAATATACTGAGATAGGCTTGAAGATAATGAAAAGATTATATGGTAAAAAAATTACCCACTTTTTCAGTTATTAGTTTAATGAGCAGTACTATCCCAGCTATGAGCCATGTGACAGACTAACCATTTATAAAAATAGAACAAGCTTATTAATTAATCTAAATCATGTTTTACATTTACTCTTTTTCTCATCCCCCAAAATTGGTGAAGCCTTAAAAATGCAAGCCAAATAATTTGCCCATATTCAATTCTCTCTTTTCATACAGAACCATGAAAGGTTCATCCACAGAGTATCATGCATCATAGCTATTATTCATAATATCACATAGATCCAAGAAAAGATTGCTTACTATTGCTCAATGAACCTAAGATGTGTATGAACAAAGGGAAGGCTGACAGTAAGTATGAGGGTTTAATCCAAAGATCATTTAATTTCAACAAATTTTCAATTGATTTTAATGAAGTTTGGGGTTATTTTCTTTGGGAAAGCATACATGTAGAAGTGAGTATGAAACTTCTAAACAAGCACATTTACACGTAAGCTTTCTGGAAGTCTAACTTTACTGAGAAATCTAAGTTTAGGTCTCTAGTATTACTTATCCTTATATACATTTTTCTCCATGGTGACAGTGAAATGCCTTGCATAGTGCATAACATGTTAGTAATAATTAGTTAATTTCACTCCTATGGAAATTCTTGAAAGTATGGTAAAAGAGATGAAAGTTTCAGGTTCAAATAGATTTAGAATTAATCTGTATTTATGGTAAAACATCTATGCTTTCCAGTCAAACAATGCTTGGACTACTATGTACCCCTTTTTGTATTGCCGCTCTGGAGAGAATCATCATGGGAGCTGTTATCCCTGAGACAAAATTGTGTGCATATTCTGTATGACTGTACAGAGCAGTATAATAGATGATAGAAATATTGTACTACACATGACAAAATGTGTAGGTGGCAAAAGTATGTGAAAAATTATTTGTAACTGCTTAAAAAACCTCAAACTTTTAAATGGATTATGGTACAGCGTTAATGAGGATGTGAAGGACCATGATGATTTGGATGATAGTACTATCTAAAAAGATCAATTACACTGAACTTCAACCAGTATTTTAGACTTCATTTAATTCCATCAAATAATGGTTATTAATCATTCATTTAAAGTAATCTGATAAATCCAGATTAATGACAATGGGAAACATTTTACATCCCATTATCATTCCATCTCTAATAGAAATGTATATTTTTAATATTAACTGGGGGCTTTCATTGCCAGTTGTGTTCTAAATATCAAAGCTTCCATATTCCCTGTTGGGAAGTACATGAATAAACTGTAGTAATATGTTGATAGACATTTTATCAGTTATAGATAGTGATAGTAAAACTGAATAGAGGACTGTAATCAAAAAGGAACAAGAAATAGTATTAAATATTGGATCATACACTGGTACTGATGGTAAAGTGGCATAAAATAAAAGAACAGAGCTGACACTATATGCACTGTTTATTTATTCATTTGTTTATGATTGATTGATATAGAACAAAGAGTTTCCAAGTAAAAATGCTTATGTACCTACATGCAGTGACTCTGAAATCTGTACCTTAAGGACAAAGAAAGGTCGCCAATCTCTCCAACTCCTAGTTCTTTGTCAAAAATGGACACAGTTAATGAGGTTTGTTTGGTACAGCACAAATTCTCAGACACAGATAGAGATCCTTTCATAGGAAACAAATTTGTTTGGCTTTACCAGGTTACTTAGCGATTAATAATAGCCTTGAGATGCAGGTCAGAAAGGTCATCGTCCCCGCTTGCCAACACAATCTAAAATGTGCAGCTAGTCCAGCTCTGCAGGCTTTGAGGCCCCAAAATGCTATGCATAAAGTAAAACAGGCTATTTTCCAACTTCTTTTTTCATATTAATAAGCAATTTTCAAGAGAAGGGTGGCAAAATGGGGGCCATGCCACTCTTAAGTAATTCATTTATTTTGCAATTTAATCTTATGTTGGAAAAAAATTACACTGCTGCAAAAGCATAGCATGGTGATTTTTAAACGTCAGTGTGCTTCATAAGTAACCTTGTATGAAATATTGTATTAGCAACCTTTAACAGTAAACTGCAACAAAAAATATTTCCAGAGATTGAAACGGACCTATACATCTTTTCTGATCTTTAATTTATTTTCTTTACATTCTACTTTTTCTTTTACATTTGAAATAAAACTTGTTTAATTACTTAGTATTTTACTTATTTTAGTTAGTAAAAACTTAAAAGATAGCATGAAAGAAATAAAAATTCTACATTGCAACTTGTATTTAAGAATGTGATTTCACAGTGTTCATATTTATACAGTAATTATTGCTCTTTCACATATTTTCATGAACTAATTTAACATTAAGATAACTAAAATATTAATAATAAGTCTGAGTCACATTCTTAAAAGCACTTTCAGGAGCAATATGACTTTCCCGTGGGATTATTCATATCAGCAAACTTATTCATGTGCATATATTGACAGGATTTGACCCCTGTCCTAGAGTGTGTTATTTGGTACTCATTGAAACAACTGAGACTATTAATGTGGATCTCTCTAAATAATCTGTTTTGCAGGAATATTTGAATTATCCAGATATGTGAATGGTATATTTTTCTTAGCTTTTCATTTTATCATATACACACATGCTTAAAAAAAAAAAAAAAAAAGCTAGAATTTACTTAATTAACTTTTAAACAGTCTAAATGCTTGACTGAATACGCTTGGTGTCTTTGGCACACAGGTTAATTTAACTAGCCATTTCTTAATAACAAAAATAGCAAATGTTAATCAAACTAACCTTTTTTTAAGTGGGTCAAAAAAATGCCATACACGTGCACTGTGCACAATAGCACAGAATTTTGCTTCTTATAGAACATTAATTCACTGTTTGCATAATTTATGGCAAGCCAGGCTCTATGAAAAAAACCCCATTTTTTTGTAGAGGAAATCTACACCCATTTTCTGTTAAAGCTTTCCTCTAAACATTCAGTTAAAATAATACAAGAGTTGGTATTAGGTGCAGTTCCTTATTTCTTCTACAATGGAAGAATTTTCTATGACCTATTAAATACATAGACCCACTCATTTAGGTGACACTATTTGTTTGCAAGTCTCTGTGATACAGTGGCTCATGAGGCAGTCACATTCCTCTTTCTTTTGGTGGCCTGTACCATTGCCATCAGACCATAGTAGAAAGTGACCTGTGAAAGAAGCCTGATGCTATGGAAAGTCCTCTTAGGGACGCTGCATTCTTAAAAGGTTTACATCTAGTTCTTCTCTATGCTCACATTCTCAACCTTACAAAAGGCTCAAGGATCTAGGAGTTAATTTCAACTCATCCTGTGTTTACTATACTCTCTCATTCCATAAGGTCTCCCCTGTTGGCAGATCAAAAGGAAGTGTTACAAGGCACTAGCTGAAACATAAGAGAACAACTTTCATTTAGAAACCATTTGAAGAAAAATCAGTAAATTATAATAACTTCTGCTTAGAGAAATTCAGGCTAAAATAACTCTGAAAGCCAAAAAAAGGACGTCTATGAATGATGTTTTATCAAGCTATAAAAATATGAAGCTTGACATACTCTTCAAAAGAGTAAGCAATATGAACTAAGACACTGTTCTTAGTTTTTATCATTTTAATCCTATTTCTTCACAGTTACAGTCATGTAGAATCCTGCTGCTGTGGAACTGAATGAACTGTAATTTTGCATTCCAGTGGTGTCAGTGTACTGCTAATACATAATAGCAGAACACTGTAAAGCTATAAAAGGGCTAAAGTACAATAAAACATTATCAGGTCTTTTGTTGTTGTAACATAATTAGCAGACTTATTTTATTACAGGAGTGAACTCCAAGACTACACAGAAATGAGGGAAAAAGAAGAGAAAAGGAAAGAGCTAGAAAAGAAAGAAAAGGAAAAGAAATACCAAGCCCGAAAGATGCATTACCTCCTTAGCACTGAGCAGGTTGGTATACCTGTCCCTGACAGCTCATGCAAACCACTTGGGCCTCCAGCCTGACAGAGATAAACTAGCAGGCTGAATGGGACATGACTTGTTGAAAAGATATCACAAAGACACTACTTCGAGTTCAATTTAGTGCTTTTCTATAGGCAAGAGCAGGTACCATGACTATTCTGTGACAGCAGCTTCATAGAGGCAGCATCAGCACTGCTGGCAGAAAGAGTCCAAGTCAGCAGTTTGATCTGCCACTGTGATAACACAACACGAAGGGCATAACCTCGCTTTAAAAACTCATTTTGACTGGCTTATTGTTGTGTTGTTGCACTTGTCAAGAACTAACAAGTTATTAAGCTGAGAAGGGATTTGATTTTTTTTTTCCTTTTTTTTAATTGAGTTAATGCTTGAATTGGTGCTGTGTTCTGCTTGTTTTTAGGATAGATTGCAAATGCAGGTTTTCAGCTAAAGCCTTTACTAGAACTGCCTGAATCAGCTTATTTAGCATGATTGTTTTCACAAAGAAATGCCTCATAAATTTTAAATATTTACTGATTAATTTGTTTTGTATTGATAAAAGTGGTATATTTTTTCAAGCTTTCTTATGTAAGCTGCTTTACAGACAGGTGGATATGGCAGGACATACATCTTATACAAAATTGATATGATTGGTAAAGCTTGTGGATTTGCCTTTTTTTAGTCCCCTTTTCTGAACTTCTGTTAAAAAAAAAAAATTAAAGAAAAAAAAAAAAAGTTTTGTGTCCATAACTGTTTGGTGACTGGTTGTTCATAATATGAGTAAGGAATTAACATGCGATCAGGGTAGGCTAGTATGAACTAAGTGCTTGCTTTTCATAAGTTGTTAATTATAATCTGTGTGTAAGAACTGTTAATCCTAAAGAACACAGGAAAAATACCATGACACTCAGTGACAGAATTTTTAATCTTTCCCTCTGTTTGGCAATCATTTGTGACCTATCCAATAAATAGAAATATAGTTTAATTAACTGAATATCAGTTATGAAAACTCAACTTGTAAATCACATTTAAATAACAGTATTTGAAAAAAAATTGTAGTAAAATATTAGTAAAAAATAGCATAACAAGTTTTCTGAGTGGTTTTTAGACAGGGGAGCTGGTAAATAACTGCATTATTATATAACTCTAATTAGCTCACAGTAATTGACTTGTTCAGGTGCAGATCTAGAATATTAAGAATAATCTGTACAGTGTTTTTATATTGTTTTAAACTATAGAAAATTGGGAATTCTTGTTTTGAACAGAACGATATATGCAAATAAATGTATAAATATTATATTTACCTGGAGTACTAGAATTATCTGGTTAGAGACATTAAGTGACCTGTGGTGTAAAAAGATTTTGGTAAATTTGGTTCATTTCTGATGATACTGACTTGGCAAGCTGTAACACATTTTTAAGGAACAGTAAGTGGTGCCTTATTTCAGCCATCCACCTGGAAGACTGCTGGTAGAGGGCAGCAGTAACTATTAAGTTCTGATGAATTTGGGTTTCTAACTTTACAGAATTAGAATTTAGCTAGCAGTGTTTTGCAGAACAAAAATATGCTGATTTTTCCTTGCTGAGATGGTTTGTGAATACTGGGACTCAGAGTCCATAGAATTTTTCCTTTATCACAGAACTGTGCTCCAAGAACCAACTACTTTTGCAGGTAGTATTTTGAAACATGAATGAGTGTGATTTGCTGCAACACGTACAGACAACCTGAAAACTAGTAAAGACACATACGAAGTAAAGTACTAATTGCAATCAAAGCCTATATTCCACAATTGCACGATTTGATATCTTGCTAAGATATAGGGCAAGTTATTTCAGTGTGGAATTTACTGGCTTGATGCTTTGTCAGATGTATTACTCTCTATATGCCTGGTCTTCTAATCTGACTACAACTGCATCTTGCTGTCTTCAAAGGACAGTTAATTGGATTACGGAGCAAGATCCATTCATGTCTCAGTAGAAACAGGCATCAAAAGTCAACACTTTTAAGTGAGTTAAGAAAAAAGTATAATTTGTAAGTGAGGGGCATAGCAAATGAAAACAGAATGTTGATGAACTGGACTTATTGTATAGGCAGGTATTACCTAAACACCAGTAAGCTAGTAATAACAGTAGAGATGATCTGCTGAAGTTTGCTACAATCTCCTTCCCTTCCTTCCATGCACAATGAGGTGCAATGATGGACGTGAGCCACCTCATGCATCAAGGCTGCAGGTGTTCAAGCAGGTTATATGGACAGCAATGAAAATCTGTATTTGAAATAATTGTTTCAAATACAGCCTATAGTTTTGAATCTTTTTGTTGTACTACAAAAAGTCTATGAACCCTTTATTCATTGCAGAATTTGCTCTTCTTATTCCACAGATTCTAGATATATATTTAAGGTTGCACCCATTCCTAATTGCTAGCATTGTTTTACGTTCCAAAAAGTAAAACTTAAAAATGCTAGTGTCATGAATATACAGGGCTGTCAAGTGTGTACATAATAGCGTGGCCTGTGATGAAGTCAACATGTTTTGTTTTTGTTGTGAATTAACTTGCTATTCAAGCATTTATTTCTTCCATATGAAGAAAAAAAAGAACATAAAGAAGAAGAACTAGGTATCAAACTCTGAATTAGTATTCATTATTTGTTGTTACTGCTACCAGGTATATACACGTAGTCTTATATAGACAGATGTGAGCTTGCTTTGATTGCTTTCCAAGCCAATCTGGAGCTATAACATGGGGCTGAACCCAAACTAATTAGCCCTGTTGAGAGCCACGGTATATTAGCTCAAGAATTAATGCAGTTACACAGCTCCTGGTCAGATCAAAACACAGGCAGAGTAAGTGTGTGTATGCTTTAAACTCAGGATCAAGGAATTTGGTTTGTCAATGCAATATTATATAGGCATGCCTACATTTAAGTCGATCTGTTTGCAGTTCCTCATCTTTCTGAGGAGGAGGTGTGTGTGTTGAGTACCATTGCTATGAAAGGGCCATTCAGGGAAATTACAGGATGATAAAAAATATATGGTATTAAACTTTACAATTTTCCTACATATTTTTGTAAACAGTTTGTTGAGGGTATCTTACCATAGAAACTTACCCAAATACAACTCTTTCCATTGCTACTTGTAGAAATACATTGCATTTATACAAGCATTTTAATCCACATAAGAACTAAGATGTTCATTTGAATAAAAGGATGTTAGCATTTTAGCAAAGAAAAGAAAGTTAAACAAATCAGCGTATTTTCATAATCAATAATTTCTAACAGTAGTCATGTTAATTTGTTGTTATTAATAATATAATTTATATTAATAATAGAAGTGTTTACTATATTTCTATGAAAGTATTATGTTATGCATTCTGCCAAATTCAAAATACAATTTTTGGCTATACTAAAAGCCAGCTACTTATGTTTTTTTTCTGCAATTCCAGTAAAATCCAGGCAACACACATTTAGCCCTATTTGTAGATAGAAGAGTGGGCTTGAAAAAAGAATGTAAATTTTTATTTCACTAAAACCAAGTCACTATTAAGCCAAGTAATATCTGGAGAAAGCATGGGTTATAGAACTTTATGTTTATGAAATACTGAGCTTTTAATGAATTTGCTAAAAGTGCTAGTAGTATCAATAACTAGTCACGTAACTTCTTAGACACAAGCTTCTTTTGTTTGAAAGAAATATATCCTTTGGTGGAGAATTTCATAATTCCCATAATCATGAAAAAAACCCTGAGCCAAGTCAACGTCCTTCTTATCACATGGTAAGTCATGTTGTCTGCTCCACCTACTGGTTGCTTCTTCCAAGAGATTCCAGTGTAAAAAACGCACCAAGAAATAAATCTGTGAGGTGGCAACAGTGGGACTTCCAAACTAAATTCCATTTTAAAAATAAGATTCTCTATACTTAAGATATTAACATTTACATATCTATAAATGCTTTCCTTGTCTTTTATTACTTTAACAAGTCTGATAAATTCTGACTTTGTGATGAACATGATAAAAATTGCAGTACACGTTTAACAAACCTTTGCCTTTATTAAAAATATTTGTTGTTGGTAACACGATAGAAATAATGGTGCAGACGTATATTTTATTTGTTTTTATCTGTTTTATCATGAACTGCATTGTAATTTCTTATCGAGGCATGAAACTTACAAAAATTAATTTTTTCTTATTAGTCCATAATCACAGTATGATGTTTCCACTAGAGTGGTAATGCTCCTTTTTTTTTTTTTTTCATTGTCATTAATAAATGAACTACTCGTTAAATGTGGTTTTCTATTTTAAATGTATTTGCCTATGTAGATTATCCTTCTATATCCTTGTAGATAGAAGAGTGGGCTTGAAAAAAGAATGTAAATTTTTATTTCACTTAAACCAAGTCACTATTAAGCCAAGTAATATCTGAAGAAAGCATGGGTTATAGAACTTCATGTTTATGAAATACTGAGCTTTTAATGAATTTGCTAAAAGTGCTAGTAGTATCAATAACTAGTCTGTATTAACAAAATTCACTATAATTGAATAGGATCTTACTTCTGCTCTTCATCTTTGAAAGGCTGACATTTGTAGAAAAGTCCATCAGAGAAGAAATAACCTGAACACAGAAAGTGTGATAAGAGAGCTAGGCCCACACCACTAGCTCTCAAATCGTGCTTTCTTGTAAGACCAATTTCAGTCCTTCTCCTTGCAGTATCGTTTTGCAGCATGCTCATTTCCCAGCATACACTGTCTCTGGTATTCTGTCACAGGAGAATATGCAACTGCAAAGTGCCTTATTCTTTCTCCACAATTTGGTAAGGTTCTGCAGATTGCCTCTTCCACTCCAAGCAACAGTAAAATCTGTCACTTTTCAGCCCTCTTTTGCAGGGTGACATTTTTTCCTGATATTCTTTGGCAGTTTGTGAACAGATACTGCCTATAGCTCCTAGGTAATTTAGAGCTGCAAGAGAAGAATGAAGCCCATGTGTAATAATAGGCCCTTTTTGTTGTGAAAGTTACAAAATCTCTGACACTTCTTTTAGTCAGTAACAAGCCATGAGTTATCTTTTTGAATTGCAATAGTTCTTTCAGTTTTCAGTGCCTGCTCAAGTGTGTCACTGGCTCTCTGTTGAGTCAAGGGTAATGTGGTTTAGATATGTGGCTCATATTTGCCCATATTTATTCCTGTTGAACTAATGCGTTGGAAAGGATTACTTGTAGGGATATAACAGCTGGTGCTATAAAATAAGAAAGTGTTTTTAATGGGACTCATCTTGACTGAGATAACCCTTTCCAGGGAGACATAAACGTGTGAGACAATAGTTTAGTACTATAGAAAACAATTTTAAAAAAAATCCCAAAACTCTTAAAAATAATGTTCTAAGAAGGACGGTAATGTTAACATCAAGTGAGTAACAGCGAGAAGTTAAAAAAATGTCATCAATGCAAACAGAGTTTTTCCATTCTTACTCTCTCTATATAATACTCATACTCCACAAGCAATTCCACTTTAGGGTAATGGGAGACATTTAGCAATCTTCTGTGGACTCTGGATTAGGGATTTTGTGTATAAAGGGAGAAAAAACATGCCTCAAAGTTACTTTTCAGCTTTTAATTTTCAAAACAGTTTTGTTTTGGTTTTATGTAGTCATTTTAGAACTCAAAATTATATCACTTTTATCAACTGCATCAGTCATTATTTCATGTTTGTCAGTTCATAAATTAAAATATTTTAAATTCAGATTCTATTCAGTGCTAAGGTATATTTTTATTACATTTTTCCTGTCAACAGAGATGGCAATTCATAAGAATTACACTGACTGTCCCCTTTTTACACTACTGGAAATCAGGAGTTAATTCTATTGAGTTTACATTTGCACTTACATTAGGTGTAAATGTTCTAAGTGAGGAAGAAAAAAAAGCCACAAAATCCTTCCTGAAGCAAGGTAATGAATATTCAGAAGACACAAATGATTAATATGCTTCTAACCTAATGTGCTGTCCTGTAAGAACTTGAAAAACAATTGGTCTAAAATGACTCTGTTTGACACCCACTCCATCTCTGGACACCTGGCAGTTTTATTCTTATAAAGGTGAGGGCTCAGTGGATAAAGCTCTGGCCTTTGAGCTTCAGATCCACAGTTTAAGAGACAAGGCTGCAAGTTTGGTCATTTGAGCTTAGTCCCGAGTGAACAGTCCACATCACAAAATGATTATACATAATTTGTTACTATTGGCAGTGTCTGGTCAGGAAAGGCCAAGGACTGAGCTAGCATGAAGAATGAATTAGCTCTTACCTTTTACATTTTATTTCCTCCCTCTTTTCTGTTGTAGTTTTATTATCCTGTCTCTAAAACATTCAGGGGATGAAATTATTCATTATGAGTACTAATACTTCCTGAAGATGAACTAAAATGGTGAATTTTTTTTTTTTAAACATAGGTGTCCTGATCACCCCAACCTATCCATGGGTGTTTAATATCCACTCATCACTTCTCTGACAAGAAGTCAGATACCTCTGAGTACTTTCCAAAGCTTGTATCATAAAAAATCCCATTTATATTAAAGAGGAGAGAGTGAGCTTTCAAGTTCTCAGGCAGGCTTGCAGCTACATTTAAATACTGTTAGTATATAAAGCACTGCATGCTTCAGCATTCTGTTTTTATAAAATATTAGTACCAAAGATTCTCAATTTACATTAAGTCCTTGTTACAGTACTTGTGACAGGTATGTTTGATCAGCAAGTCTTCTTCGTGTATTCTCCTCCACATTGGAAGCCATATGTACCAGTCTATTCACAGGTATTCACTATAGCAAAATCATTCAAGTCTTGTGCCTCATGGGGCACTATACACACAATCTCAGTTCACTTGAAAGGAATCTCAGTTAATGTTGCTTAATGTTTCTGTCAAAAAGAAGGACAAAGTAAGGTAAACTGAGAGGAGCCAGTAACTGTTTGTGATTCTGGAAGCTGTTTGTGATTCTGAAAAACATTGTACCTGAACAAAGAAGATTTATGTCTAGAAGGTTAGTTCCACTAGGTCTGAATTGCAAAAATGACCTTTAAATGATTTGCATACACAATCAAAAATCTTTAGTTCTTTTAGAATTTGAGTGCAGCTCTTGCCTATTTGGGATTACTCATCCTGTGAACACTCAGGACTGCAATTCTGCTACTCAACCCAGTGTCACTATGAAGTAAAAAGAAGGCAAGTGCTGGAAGCCAACATATACCTCCTGAATCTATCTGGTGCACACTCTGCCAAAACAATTTCGTGACAAAGTTTACAACTTCTGTAGATCTTCCAGTTTTGCTTACATCCTTTTCAATCAAGTTTTCTTTTTCTCTGAGAAGGGGCAGTTGTCTCCCTGGAAAGGGCAAGTTCTCTCAAAGCCAAAACTAAGGTGACGAGCATGGTGATCATCATGCCCAGAAAAGTGTAACTCCCTAGGCTAGGGAGCAACGGGAAGAGGATGGGGAAAGGCTACTGTCTCGCGCAGGTTGCAGACCAGAGTGAAGTTTTGATCATGTTCTTGGGAACAGAATTAAGACTCAAAATGGAGTCAAGCGCCAAGCGACTTTATTTGACTGACAACGAATTTGCAAAGTAGAGAAAGAGAGAGAGAGAAAGAAATGAAAGGAAGAAAGGGTCAGTCACAATAGCTACCACCATGGGCCTGCGACGTTCCGTCAGTCCGAGTCCAACGGAAAACATTCCTTTCGTGCTTGAGTGTTCCTTCCCCAAGTGTTGGTTCCCTGATGTTACTTTTTGATGTTGCCACATGCACGCACGCACATGTACTGCACATGCACCCGCTGATGTTCGTTGCTTCTGCTCTTTTATCATACTGTCTTGTTGAATATTCAACCCCTTTTGGAGAACTATTTAGCATATTCTCGGAACGGCTTTGCTTAACCCTGCCTACCAGCTGGCAGTGGTACGCATGCCCAATACCATCTCTGGGGGGGTCTTCAGGGGTCTCCAGACCCCTTGGCTTCCTATCCCTGGCTCTGGGTGCATATGCAGGGGTTAGGTGGCAGTTCTTGGAATCAGCTCCATACTTCAGATTGTACAAAGCAGGAACTTGAGCAGTGTGGTTCAGTTGTTGCTCAGTCTGTGCTTAGATCTTTACTGACGCAGGTACAGCAATGTTGAGACAAACAACCCTTGATCTGACACCATCTCTGGCACCATCTCTTGACATCTACCTACTGACACCATAACCTACCTCCAATAAGAAACAGACAACTATGTATCATTTCAGATGTATTTCTCCCCAGTGTCAGTGAACAGTACTTCCTTCCCATTCACTCTTCTCATAAGTCTCACTCTAGCACAAATGATAAGTGAAAGTACTTCCAACAGAAATCAATAATTTCTCCCTTTGCCACATTTCCCAGAAAACAAGATATTTGCATTCCTTTTTTAATGATAGTGAGTGAATGAACTTAAAAATAGAACAAATTTAATAATTTTAAGGATGTTCTGTGACAGTTTTGCAAACTCTATTTCTTCTAAAGGGTGCTTTTTGTAAAATCAGTTTGTTTGACAACTGGATAACTATGCAAAGAAATGAGAAAGTTTACACTGAACAATCACCTGTTATTAGAAAAAGCTTAGCACACAATAAGATGTAAAATTTGACTGCTCTTTTGTGACTGATCCTATGCAAGCTCAGTTTTTAAAGGCATATCCTTGTAGACATGGCAATATTTCTCAGTTTCTTCTAAATAGCTTGTTACTAGCCATGTTATTCATACTAAGCGTATGTTATTATAGCATGGTGGCATCTCTGTATCTACCATGTGTTACAGCATTTAGCACCTCTGCTTCTAGCATAAGTAATTTCAAATCCACTAACTAGAAGGTTCCTGTACTTAAACTGTCTTTTTGCACATCTGAATTGTGTAATCTTTATTTGTGTGCATTTTTTCTAGACAACAAACTTCTTGCTTAACTCCTGTGGGTAGGATTAATGGCAGAGTTTAAAGGACAAGCTGTCTGATTTATCAAAAGTGTACATGCTGAGCTCTTAGAAAAACATGACCGCATTTTCTGTATTACTGTCAATTGGGGTGGCAAATGGGCTGGATTGCTGCAGGGTCAGAAAACAGGTAAGAGTTATATATGGAATGTTTGCTTTGCGTATGATGTGGTACACATATTTAGGAAAGAATCTATTTTGCAAAGAAATGACAATGCAGTGCAGATACAACTAAGTAGCTCACACACAGCCACATTCACGCACACTTGCACGAAGTAGAACTCCATTGATATTCCTGAAATTGTTACTGGGATAAATTTGGTTGTCCATCTGGTGTTTGTACAAGTTTGATGTGATGTACAGTCTTGATCAGGTAATGTTTGAAACTATTATAGCAGAAGAAGTACATGCTAAATAACAGATAAGCGCATAAGAAGAGAGAGGTTAGGAATGGCATGGGAGAAGTTGTGAAGATAAAATACAGTACATTTTTCAACAGCAAACCTTCCTGTTGATTAAGAAGTGGCATTGATGGTATCCTTGTTTTAATGAGACTTCAAGATGAGTGATGTACACACTAATTCTTTTGTTTTTCAGATCTTTGGCAAGTGAATGGTAAAGTTCTTTCTTTAACTTGCACAGTTTATTCAAGATTCAATATTTTGTTTAGTATCTAATAAATACTGTTACTTTGGGAATTTGTCATGTGACAGACATGATGAAATCTTCCCCCATCTACTGGTTTTTTTGCTTCCAGTTTTTCTATTCTAACAATCTTTTAATAAAATCTTAATCTCTCTTTTCATTTTTTCTTATTACTTCACTCTTTTCTACTAATTTACTACTTTTACTAATCTGACTAACATGGCTCTGCTCCCTCTTTTTATTCTTTCTTGCATACAATACTATGGCCATTCATTAAACCTTCTCTTCATTGTTTATTGGTCTCATTGAACAGTGCTTTGTTAAACATATTGCCACTTTTCAAAGTTTTGTTCTTTGTCTAATCTTACTGGTTTACTACAAAAATTCTGTAATAAATCTGTCAGAATGTATGTCTGTGGGGGAAGATTCACTTGTAAGCACAATGCAACAGAGGTAAGAAACAATGAAAAGCAATGAGAAATTACATTGTTTAGTTGCACATATGTATTTTTGGAGAATGGAATGAATTCTCTAGCAATTATTTTGTTAACAAAGGAAATTTCAGTATGATTTTGATCTGTATCTATTAACAAGAACATCTCCTGTATTCTGGTAAACACCTTTCTGGTTTTAGTGTATTCAAAGATACTAAATGGTATACTTTCAAGGATTTTTCTCAATCCAGTGAGAAAAGAAGTGAATTTCAATTTGAATTTTTTTTTTTTTTTTAATAAAGCTAGCATTTCCCATTTTGACAATAAAAGTAGATGTAATTTTAATTTTACAAATGTAAATATCACACATTTAAATAAGTGATTTAAGGCTCTGGAAACTTCTCATAGGCATAACTAATTTTAGCGTCAAAATAACTCTGTGAAGTAAGGAAATACTGTCTGTGTGTTCACATGCAGTTATTGAGACATGTAAGAATAAAACCACCTTCAGACTCTCTTTGGACTAAGCTCTTTAATTCCCTTTTATATAGGGTGGTTGTAGACTCAGGTTGCTTTTCAGAGATTCCTAGAATTTGTACATGATCCCATACTCATTCCAGCACTTCTTAAAGAAAAAAATACAATAGTAATGGAATTTCCCATTCCAATTTTAAAAATAAAGTCATTAAGTAAGTTAAAATGTATTTTTCTGCTTGTTTTGAAATTAGTTAGAAGACAAATGAGAAGTCAGTAAGAGAACTTTGAATGCTGTCTCCATTTTATGTCTTCATCATAACAACATTGTTTCCCATGCCATCCCTCACTCACTCAAGTTATTATCTCTGATCTAGTCAAGTTATCTGGAGCCTGCATAAGAATTAGATGTGACAGAGTAAGCCTCAGTCACAGAGAGAATCAATGAAAGGTGGATACACTTTTGGGATGCCACGGCCTTTGCTGGGCTGATGTGTTTTGGATATTGTGCCACAATGACCCATGCATTAAACTAAGAGTGTTTCTCTTTTGTCTTGTGGCCTAAATACCCAAGCAGTTGCTGTCTGTTTGGAGGCTCAATTACAGCTGTTGGTTTTTTTTCCTGCAGTTGAACTTCCTGCCTGTGCAGGTTTAGATGTTGATTTTATGGTCTGCCCAGGAGACTGGACATGAATGTTTCCTTAACACTTCATTGTATAGGCCATAAAATTGCAGCCTGATGTACTTACAAAGGTGCATTTAAAACATGATTGCACTATTGTTTTGATATCAAGCAAACATTTCACAAATGAAAAGCTTTACAATCTGCAGGCAGAATAACAATAATTAATGCTTCTATTACTCTGTTTAAACAGAATATATATTAAGCAGAAGACAGGTAATTAATCCCACTTGAAAGAATATAAGCTACTCATCACTCATTTATGAATCCTTCAGTCTCTGTATAAAAGCAATAACTCAGACAAAGCTAAAATACCTTAGGCACAATAACAGGCTAGGTCCTCCAATTCTTATTTAGATGAAGTTCTTGAAAGTATATTTTTATAAGGATTACAGAATCAGGCCTAAGGAGTATCATTAGCTTGGTGAGAACTGAACCTACATTTATAAAGCTGGATGACATTTTTCCTATTGTCAACTGTGGGAAAGAAATTTTATCTCACATTGGAACGTTGTACCATACCATGGTATTTTTCCAATAACTGAATAAATTTTACACTATGCTTCTTAGTTGTTAATGTTAAAATGTGTTCATATTAGTTAATAAATTAGAGATTATTCCTAGTAGAATACATTCTAATGTGGCTTAAGTATTTTCATGTCTCAAATTTGACTTCATGAACATAGTTTTAGTATACTTGTTGCTAGAACAGTATTTACAGATTTTTTATAGATGGCTCTTTCACTAGTAAACTTCATATTAAAGATATTATCCTTTTATTTTCACTTCATATGGAATATTCTGACAGCCTGCAATAAACTGGCTATTTAGAAGTTTTAAATCCCCCTTTTTTAGAGACATGGTTGCAGCATCATATGAACACATTTTTTTTCCTTGTGAATTATTAATGTTTTAAGGTATTTCTTCTACCTCCTAGAGAAACTATATCTGGGGATTAACAAGATTGTTCACTGGAATTCATGTGGAAGCATAACTGCAGTAGCTGAGAAATGATCATGTTTCCTTTTAGTTCTCAGCAAGAGTAATTGAATGTTGAATATCTTACTAAACGCTGGACTGTGACAGTGTGTTAACACTCCGACTATCTCCTAACAGCAGGGCAATTATTTGCTGAGTGGGATTTTTATAAATCCCCTGGCAGTAGTATGTCCTGATAATTATGATGAAGTGCACTGGTCAGTGTTGATTCAGCAATCCCATCTCTAGCAAATATTTCATTCACAGCTCTCCTTCATGCTTTTACTTTTATGGCTTTTAAAGATATCTTACCTCTCCTCTCAGCTTGCTTAGTTCTTTTACAAATTACAGTGGAGCAATAAAGGATTTTTAAGTTACGTCCCTATTTTGTTGAAGTCTTTTCTTTCTTGTTTAACTCCTCATTAAAAGACCAGAATGAAAAAGTAGGACTTTATTTAGATTTTGCTGTGACAATCACTTGCAAAGACTTCCTCCCTCAAAGCTATTTTTATAAAGATTAAGTGAATGTTAAATGAAACATTTGTATTAATGATATATATGGATTAGTTCAGACTTCCAGTGTTGATATGGAAAAGTAATGAAAATATACAGTTATTATCGTTTAGTTAAATTCCAGTAAAAAATATTTTAAACATATTGGGATACACTTTATATTGATTTCATGCTTACATTTTATCTTCAGCTCAACTTCATCGATTTTTAATTTTGCATGTGTGTAATTATTTGCAATGCAGTAGCTAGCTACACCATATCTATTAGGGCATATTTTGTTTGGAATTTTATATGTAGACTTTAAAAGCTCAGTCAGGAAATAAGAAATAAGAATAAGAAATAAATGATTCCTAAATAAAAATGGCAGCATCTAGAACTGTTCACATTTTGTTATAGCTCTTGGTATCACCAATCTTTTCTGAAGAACTATTCATCATAAAGATCACAGCCTTGTATTTCCCTTTCTACCTGCACCTTTTTCTTCTTTTGTTCCTTCCGTCTTTCTATTTCTTTTTCTGATCTTCTCCCTTCATCTGGCCTTCTCCTTCAAGGCAAGCTCCTTAAATTTTTTTTTGTTGAATTCTGGGAAAAAACAGTTGAGTCTTTCTCTCTGTATAAGAATGATAAACAGGAAAACACAAAAATGGATAATCTACAGCATAGAATGTAGGATTAGAGATGGAAGTAATACAGAATATAAAAAACCCACAAAAAATATTTTCTTTGGTAATGTTAATTAAATTAATATTTGTTTTCTTATGATTTTTTTTCCCTTCTTTATATGCCACCAGTAATTATAAAGATAAGAAAATGATTGGGAGGAAACTAAATGATAGAGTGTTAGAAATGCAAAATGATTCAAAATATTAATGTAATGCTAAGGATGACTGGGTAACAAATGGTACATTTGCCAGTATGCTTGACCTGACACAATTAATATTCTAGGTCATGCTTGGGTTTCCATGATGGAAGGTCTGAGGCAGAGGATTCTATGGGAAAAATATATCTATTGTATAACTCATTTCTCTCTCTTTTTTTTTTTTCCCCCTGACAAGTCAGAACCATAGTCTTAAGAAAAAAAAATAAAAATCTGTGCTTTCACACCTCATTTGCCATATTCACCACTGGGCCACCATTCACCAGAAGGGCTTGATGCAAGGAGGTCAGTAAGAAGCTATTAGCAGAGTCTCCTCCTGAGATTTCTTTGGTCTTATTGAGGTGGAAGTTAGCATGACAGTACTGCAAATAACTGAGTTGTAGGTTTTTTAACAGTTAGCACAGATTTCCCCATAGTGTTTATCACTTCAGAAAATTGTTCCTGGAAATGAGGTCCCAGAATCCTGGCTTTGACAGAGGCCCTTCTTAGCTGTGAAGAACATGGATATGGAAAAATGTGTCATTGTCCCTGCAGACAAGAGCTACTTTTTGTAACCTATCACAATATTTTGGAGAGCAACATATTTTCTTGTGGACTAAAAGTGGGGAAAATATTGGAACAAAATTATGGGGCAGTATCTCAAGGCAGATACTCTTCTACCATTGAAAATGCGGTATTGACTATGATGGTTTTGTAGTTGCGAGAATACTGTATGAAATACGGAAAAGAGGAAGTAATATTTTTATCACGTTGTACTGGTATCAAGAAAATATGCAAATTTATGAACTACCAAAGGCTTTGATCATCCAGATTCTTAGATTTCTGCAGACTGCCAGCTCCCTGCAGAGGACAGAGTGAATAGGGCATCCATCAGTGCACAGGGCATGTGCAAAAAATTACAAAATCAAGACTCTGATTTGCAGAGATATTTAAAAATGAACAGAAACAATTTTACCAAACATTGGTCTGAACTGGAAAGTAGAATCAAACTTGTTCCCTTTTCTCCCCTACCAAATTTTGCCAAATTTAAATCTAGGCCTAAAACCCTAGTATAAACCTTGGGGAATTTAGTGTAAATGAGTATTAATTTTATCTACCTAGATAGTAACTCTGCTGATTGCTCTGCTATCTGTCTGTTTGAATACTTGAACATATATAATTAAAATGTAAAGTAATTAACAAGGATTGCTTGAAAAATTATTATTTAAAAATACACTTCATAATGAATTTTGACCTAGATCTTAACAGTTTAAACTGTAGAAGAAGCAACTTTTAAAGTGTCCAACTGGCCTCACTAAAAGTCCAAATCTGTTTTCATAATTTGTATGCTATCTGTATGTTTAACCTGATAGTATGTAAAAAAAACACTTTGCACTTTGTTAAGACAATTTTTCAGCAATAATAATTCAAAAGACACTGACTCAATGGATTCCCACACCTATTATGGCTAATTTTGGTGTCGTTGAAAGTGCTAAAGGTGCTATTGGTACACCTTGAGATTTTCAGCAGCATTTCACATTTTAATGAACTCTTTATGAACCACAGTTTTTTCCACTGACAAACATTTATACAAAGAATTATTAAGTAGACTATACATAGTAACTCAATATAGATTGCAAAATGTGGCTTCAGAAGCAATTATACTCATGTAGCCATTTATACTTGCTACAAGTATAACTAACAGAAACAATGCCATTTCATAGAGCCTATACAGCACATTACTTTAAAATTACTCCTGCTTCTAATTCCTCAGAGGAAAAATATTTAAATTATTTAAGATACATTTTTCCATGTTGGAAAAACAAAAACAGAAAACCTCAAACCCGTGCTATGTAGACTGAAATAATTTAATTTTTTGTTAAAATTTCCTTCCCAATTTGTTCTTCAGCTATTTTTTTTATTTTATTTTATTTTATTTTATTTTATTTTATTTTATTTTATTTTATTTTTTAAAGAAAAGGCTTAAAAAGAGGTGTAAATCTGGGGCAAATGAAACCTGATCAGGATTGCTACTGATGAATAAATCCATGTTCGCCAACTTCAGAGAGTTGTTATTATGTCACAGTGGTTTATTCCATATCATCTTGATTCTCAGCGATGAACATGGAGATGTTTTTCTTCAAGAAAATGTTTGCATTTTCAGTGATATTCCAAGTTTCTATAAAATACGTGTTTCACAGACATATTGTGAGAGAGCACTAGAACATAGTTTTCACTTTAGGCAGGATACAACAGCTGAATATAGATGGTGTAGGAATCGGTGGAAAGATGAAGTAGCAATACACTGAGCAGTTCAGTGAAATGTGAAAAAAAGGTAGTCACAGGCAATCACTTCTCTGTTTTACTGTCATAAACAGAGTGAAAGCAAAAATTTGTTGATCAGAATGTAGGCAGATCCAATGGCCGTGGTAGGACTAATGAGTGAAGAGCCATAATGACCATGGCATAGAGATGGTTTGTGTATCTCCAGCATGAAATCTAATTTGTATTGAAGACCTTGACTGCGGCATTTATATTTGAGAGAACTTGTCTAACAAGTATGTAGTGTAAATGTGTTCAATAATTGTGAAACAGTGCAATAAAGCCCAAGACAATATATGGAACTTATGTTTATGTAGCAATTACGTGTCACTGAGTGTTCAGAAGCAAAAATATACTGGGCTGATAAGAAAATTGCAAGAGAAAATTATATGAAATACTATAAAAATAGTAACAGCATTAGGAAAATCTCTAACTTTATAAGATGTTTATGTGAGTAAGATCCAGACTGTTATGATGCAGCTGGATTTTACAGATCATACAGATGGATCTGCAATTTCACATTCGCTACAGTGATTCTGCTTGCCTGCTATTTGAAGCATGGATCCCTGCCATTTTAGTTTGGCATCCCAGAAAGCTGAAAGAACAACCAGTGTTTGTTTGACATGCATATATTTCTACCACTTGTTCATGTTCTCTTTCCCATTACACATTTAGACTTTTAGTGTAGTGGAACAGTTTATAGTGTTTGCACTAAGAAGGAAACATATAAGAGACGGCCAAAATAAGTTGTCATTAGGGCCAGATCACTTACAGAGTTGAAGAACATAGCCCATAAAATTTTGAATAGCAACAATATTCTGAATAAGCTACCATCTCTGAATATTTGTGTCCATTAAACAATGTTTTATATGGGTCTTATTTAACTGTTTTGACACAAGAAATCAGAACATCCCAGTAGGATATGTTAATGAAAAATGCATTAGAGCTAATTGGGGAGTGTTCAATCCTCTCAGCCCCAAGAGGTTAATACTTTATGAGAAGGCTGATGCTCTACTCAGTTTTCTCATGGGTTCTCAGTAGTGTTCCAAAGGAGAAATGCAAGATTTTAAACATTTACTCTTTTCCATACCTTTCCCTGCATTATAAAACTGATTTATTTTCCTACTATTTTTAATCAATACTCCTTAGCAATTAAAATTCTGATAAAAACAAAGGACAATATATTTTAAATAAACAAATCTACTTTTGAATTCTTAAGAATAATCTGAGTATGTTGTAAAAAGTATAATTATTCCTAAAGCAACTCAGTATCTTTAAATTAATTTTTTTTGCCAGGTTTATTTTAAGCATATATCATATATTTTCTGGAGATTTAGTAGCTTTGTGTAGTGTGGTATAGGAATTTTCATGTTCAACTGTTTGTAATTATTTCAGTAAACTCACACACGTCTATCTGATAATTGTTTATATACAACTGATATAATCCCTACATTTATAGGAATGATTTGGGAACAGTCTATCACATAATTTTTACTTAGATATTCACAGATTGTTAATAACATAGATTACTAGTTCAGAACTTGAAATTTATGCTTTATATTAGATCACAGTAGTGAGGCAATTACTGATGTATCCTGACAGAATGAAATATCAAATTCAGTGAAGAATGAGTCTTTCAGTTTAATTTACAATTCACAAATTTTTAACCGAAATTTTTGGTTTTCACAAGTGAGATGCTATTAAAACTTTATACATTTGAATATTTGAAGGAATTTAATGTGAACATTTTGTTGGAAAAAAGAAATAACTGGCTTTTACTATTCCATAATTATTCCTGTATTTCCCCTTAACTGATCAGTCAGTTTTACTTTTAAAAATGCTGCAGTTACCACTGTCTTAGTCCACATTGTGAGTCAGCTAGCATGGATTTTAAAGGGACAGGAGTTATGTTCCTTCACAGAAGAATTTACTTCATCCTTTAAGTATGTGTTTGGAAATAATAGGTAATATATATTTTTTTCCTATTGTGCATAGAAATTTAAATTGGAATTTAAATCAAACTTTACATTTCATAACAATGATAATAGTTTGCTTTCAAAACTAGATGCAAATTTGCACACTTTTAGTTATTTTTTAAGGGCAATCTGGGGTGTTTCTTTGAGTACTGTATGGAAGGTGGAAAATTGAATGTTACTGAATGAAAACATGGGTTTGAGATTCAGGAAGCTCTTTCTTCCATAAAACGAAAGTTACACCCATTTGAAGGGCTGAAACCCAGATTATACACTACATTATCCTATTTAAACCCTTTTGTAATTGTAATGCAGTGATTCATTTAAACTGAAGTTCTATCGTATATCAGTAGTCATCAGAAACTTTGTGTAGAACTGTTTGTTATACAGGTTTGGTTTTTTTTTATTATTGGTTTGATTCATAGAATAAATGCAAGAATGATTTCTAAGTCAGTTGAAGTCAAAGATAACCCTATCTTCTGCTCAGATTGCAGGCATCTACAATTCACCGTGCCGAAAATCCCCAGATCCAATGGAAGTGCTGCTACGGAAGTCAAAGCCATTGAGCCACAAACGACAGCAAATGAGAAGTCCCTTTGCTGATGAGCTCTATGACTGGCCAACATGCAGAAGGCCTCTGACTTTCTCCACAGTACAGCCTCTGCCACCTATTGGCAGACAGAAACCTCAGGTAGCATTTTCAGTGTCTCTGAGGCAGCTTTTGTTCATATTTTTAACGTAAATTATCAGAGAATATCTTGAGTTGGATCATCAAGTCCAAAAACATTTTGTGTGGGTTTGATTTTTATATATAGAACTAATGCTTGCATTCAGGATATAAAGTCTCTGAAACACGTTTGGCTTAAAGAAAAAGAAACCTAGGCATTATGTAAAAAACAGGGAAATGTGATTCTTTAGAATTTACTTTTGTCCTTTGGGGGTAAAAAAGTAATTTCTGATATTTTGAAGGGAAAATCTGATATAATTGATTAACAATATTATGATTCATTAGAGGTAGAATTCTTAATTTCCAATTTTAAATCAATAAAAAATAGGAGAAGTGAAAGGTAATAGGACAAATTATCCATTTGTGATAACTTTTTCCTCTTTTTGCTAATTTTTTCCATATGAAGGCCAAGAGACATCCTCTCAGAATAGCTCTTGCTCTTTTGTGTCCATTATCTGTGTGTCAGCTTTAATTACAAAAATTTCTCTGTTTTATTCTTCATCACAGCCAAGTTGCCCATCTCCCATTCTTAACAATCATGGTCTCGATCTTAATTTCAGTTGATGTCAACATATGTCACAGATAGCTTTTTTCCCTCTTCTGTAGGGTAGTGGAGATCTCTGAGATAATACATCAGAGTGAGCATCTCACAAGATGGCAAAACAGCTTTTGCCACCTTATTATAAAAACATGTTTGGAGTATGCCCAATATGCACAGTAGACAGACTTTTGAGACCTTTATGTTCCTCGCTTGATGACTATCCAATGAAATGTAGCTGTTGCCAGTGGATCCTGATACGGTTACTTTCAGTGCCAGTCTGACTTTGAGTGACTACAGTGCCTTCAGAACCTCTTACTTTTTTTTTTTTTTAAATTACATCTTACGTTTTTTTTCTCATCCATATTTTTCTTAGCAAGACAGTACTTCTAAAAGAGTCCTTCTCAGTAACTTTCACCGAATCTATCATTTAGCTGCAGAAATGAAACAACAATAATGAGCAGTAAACAATGTATAATAAATTTATCTTTATTGGCATTTTACTCCTCTGAATCACTACAATTATTTTCTCTATATTATTACAGCCCTTGGTTGATATAATCCCTACATTTGGTGGAGGTGATCTGAACACAGTTAAGTCTGAACTACTGCTGGGTTCAAATTATGTGTACACATGTTATCTGCCACAATTTCCCTGTGGCTTATTGACTGCATCCACATTGTTCTTCAGCGGGGACAGCCCTAGGCCTACTGGCTAACTCACACAGAAGAGGCTTTTCTCGCCTTTATGTCATGGCTGACTTGTCCGTAGCAGGAAAAGTCTGTATTGGTGGTGGCACATGAAGGCAAAGGCAATTGGGTTAGAGCACAAGAAGAAGATGCAGGCCTGCCAGAACACCTCTGGAGAAGTAGAGGTGACCCACACAGAGATCCACGCTGCTGCTAACAGTGAGGATCGACTTCAAGGCAGTTTTCCGCCTTTGTCCTTCCTGCCTTATCTTCTCCCTACCATAACGGCTTGAGCTTCCTCATTGAATGTCCTCATTGACTCACACTGAGAGCTGAGAATTGAGATAGGGTCTAAGCCAACAAACAGTTTGGGTGATCAGGGAGTTCGGAGTTGAGATAAAAATGACATTATAGCTTTACTGTCTGGGACCAAAAGTGCTATGGCAGTCCTTCAGTGGGATGCTTTGCCTAGCAGACATGGTGTAGGAATTATTCTTTTACATAAAGAGGGAACTCAGAGGTTTTCTGTTGTTAAGTTGCTCTTGCAAAACCACCTTACAGTATACAAAGTATCTTACAAGCTTCTGTTTGGTTTAGGAATATTTTATAGACCTTTCTAAGTTCAGATGCACTCACAGCAGTCGTGCACAGATAGCCTTTTAGAACAAACCAGAAGAGTTCTGTTTATTTTCTGCACCTCAAAGAGGGAATTTACTATATAATACTTTAATCCTTTCAGCACCCTGGGATGTACACTGTGGGGTAAATTTTCAAAGCATAGCGCATGGATTTAGCTGCGCGACTCTTATTGATGTTAATGGGAGTCACACGGCTAAATCCCTGCACAACACTTTGACAATTTAGGGTTGTATGTCTAAGAAAAGGACACTGGTTTGAGCTGATGAAACAGCTGGAAATGAAAACCCATCAGAACACATCATCCTGAAAGTTGTCTGGTGTGACAATAAGGAATTTAATTACTAGATATACTTGTGTCCTAGTTCTCTGTGGTAACACTTCTTGGCACCAAGCTTCTTTTTCTAACATCTATCAGGCCCACTGTGAGTTACTTCTAACTTCACTGTTCCTTCAGGTATCTAAAAATTGTATTGCCCACAGGGCTGGATATTTTATATGAGAATTCCAATCATGTTTGTTTAAAAGAACAAAAATTAGCTATCTATCAGCTTTCTCTTGAGGAAATGAGTATTTAGCATTTTATAGGAAAGCTCTGTGTGTGTAAAATACTGTATTTGAAAAAAAAGTTTTAATGACGCTTATACATCAGTTAGATCTATCATTTTTATTATTGATTTAACTAGAATTACAGTTTGATAGAAAAACAGATAATGCTAAAATTACAAATCTGTTCATTAAAAGGCATTACTAACAGAAAGCACATTGCCATTTTTAGGGGATTTTTTGCGTGCTTTTGGCTCTACTGGAATAGGGGCAGTGAAGAACTTATGATTTCATATAGATCATAATTTTTATCATGAGATTCTGATTTCATGGCAAAGTAGGAAGAATGCCAATCTGCTACCCTTTATTTGGCAGACCAATCAGTAGCAAGAAGATTTATGCTACTCAGTACAACTTCCAAACATAGAACATAAGACTTGTGTGAGTTGCTTTCACAGCAAAAACTGTTGGTTGACTCCCTCCCTTCCCTTCCTAGCCTGACCTCACCAGGAAGATTTCCATTTTGAAGCAGGATGCCTGATAGGCTTCCAGGCACTGCCAATTTGAAAACATGTGTAAGCACCATTCTACTACATAGTCCACAAATCTTAAGGTTAATCTTGTAAAATGGAAATAGGTAAATGGAATTTTTAGAGGTCTTGTCATCGTAGATAGATTTCTTAGTTGACTCTTGCTAGGTAAGTTTCTTCAAATACCTAATTCAGAGGAATGGAAAAGTCTGCAGGGAATGTTTAGTATTATCTTGATATGCTAACATATATACCCCACTTGTATTAGTCACAACACAGCCTTGCTTGAGAGACCTTTGTTTAGTTAAACACTTTCCCCTCTCCTTCCATTAGTAGTTGGACTCTATTAATTTCACTTGAACTATGGATTGAGAAAGAGTTAGAAGGTCTTAGAAATTAAAGACGGAAAAAAATCCTTGCTTGAATATCTGAATTGGCCCTTACTCTGATGGAATATAAGTCAATATTTTACAATGAAGAAGAAATACAATATTCTAAAAGACTATTTCCTAAAAGCAAGCATATTTATCTTGATATTAGACAATAGTACATTTCTTTATTCTTTTCTTCATATATTCACTTCATGCAAACATCTTGCAAAACAGATTATTCAGTTTTTATTATAAATGTTAAACTTTTTTAATAACTTGATCATCAAATAATATATTACTAGAACATTTCTTACTAGTTTTAATCAACTGTTCTAGTATTAATCATTCTGTCACAGTGATAACAATTCTCATTCTATTTTTAAAGACTTATTGTAGTCATATTAAATGAATGTGTTTTTTTTAAACAGACTTAGAAAGTAGAAGTTAGAAAATATCTGCAAGAAGTGTAAATATTATGTTCCCTTGCTTAGTAGGATCTTTAAAAAGATGTCCAAATCATGGTGCTATGCCTTTAAAAAGTAAAGTTCCAATAAAAATCCATTAACTACTTTCAAATATAGCAATCCTCCTGTCCAGCTGTGAAAAGTACTAGATGATACTTATTTGCCATTTGTGTTATTTACGGTCCATGACTTTTATGGTAACTGGTTCCTATTATTGGTTTCTATTAATGTAAAACATAAGTGAACATAAATGAGGCGTGAATCATTTCTTTTTATTAGCCCCACAGTCTTCACTCAGTGCTTGCAGTAACTCCAGCTGTGACTTGTTAGTGATAACCTATTTAAAGAAGGATATCTTTAAGAATAAAGGCTGTGATTAGGATTCTTTGTCTCTTCATAGTTTCAGAACGTTTCACTAGTTATTGTAGGTTCAACAGCGATGAAAATAAAATAAGAGTTAATTAGCAACACTTCTAAATCCAGAGTTGCCACTAAACTGTCCTAAATGTAATGTGGTACTAATTATACTCCAGGTGAGTTCATACTGTCTAGTACTAAAAGCAAGACATAGGATATATCACTTTGACAGTGCAGGAAAGGACTTCCTGCTGCTATTTCTCTGTGTTGTTAAATGGTAGATGCTGATGTGTTCAGTTATTAAACAATATAATCTGGAAAAAATATATGAGAGTGTATATATAGAGAGACTTGTGAAAGAATTATGAGCTTTCTTTTTTTTTTTTTTTTAAGAATAATGAAATTAATGTGGATTTAGACTTGAAGAAAATGGACTATACGCTATATTATTGAAGTCATTAGTTTGAATTGTATTAGAAGAATTGTATCTTAAATCATGTATTAAGTTCCCTTCCAGGTAGCTTTATAATTAAATTAAGAAGAGCATACTCTTTAAGGTAAAACATTTTTTTATGCTATGAAAAGGAAAAGACAAGCTTTCTGCTTAAGCAGAATCTAGATGCAGTTAGAGCTTGTGTACCAAATTTTATTTCACCAATATTTTTTTCTAAGGAAAAACTAAGCTTTCCTAATCAGTTCTAAAAATATACTGTTTTAAAATAAAAAATATTTATTAGTAGATAAATAAGTCTGGAGTGAACATTTCTCATTCTCTCTTTGGAGCTTTAGAGCATGTTATCAACCTTTGTGATATCCGTAACTCTCTATGAAAATGAACTACTTTAATTATTTTGGAAGAAAAGTCTTGCTATGTTTCCCAGACGCTCTGTGTCCTCTTTCATCAGTGTTGTGTCATGAATAAAAGAAGGAAAGAAAGGAACTGTAACCCCGCAATAAAACACTTATACCTTTCAGGGGCCTTTCCGTGATACTGCTGAAGTATTGCGGCAGCGCTACAAGCCTTTGGAACCAACCTTGCGAGTGGCAGCATCAATCAATTCACCACTGGAGAAGGCCAGAGAGGAAATGAAAAGGGAGGAATGGAGAAACCGTATACATGACAATGAGTAAGTTCTTTGTTTTTTCTTATATTGTTATGAGAATGTTTTCTTTATTCCATTGCTTTCAGAAACCTTTCATGCCTGATAAAATGAAATGTCAAACCTGACAGCTTACTAGCAAACATTCTATGTACACTCTTCTAAATTCTGTGTCCTTAGATTATAAACTGTTCAGGGCAGGGACCCTGTCTTGTAATTCTGTGACATGTGTCATCCATATCTATGAATCTATAGAAGAACTTGTAATAACAATAACATGTGATGCAACAGATGGGCTTAATGGGAAATAAGAAAACAAATGCAAATTCTGTTTTGCCACATGTACCTTGCCAAGGAAAAAATACTGGTTTGGTCTTCATATTCAAGGAGTTTACAGACTATGGGAGGAAAAAATGGTTTTGCATGCCAATGAGACTTGCTTTCTCTCCCAGTAGATTACCAAAGCTCACTTGGAAGGGAAAGGAGCATATGTTGCACATGTTAGAACATGATGCAAAAACTGTAATCGTCTTTGAAGCAGTTTGGTTTCCTAAGCCACAGCATCTGTAATAGTATCAAACAAGCCAGTTCTTTGCCATACAATCCCAAATACAGACATAATCCATCCCAAAAGATTTAAGGCTTCTTCCCCAAAAGGGTTAAGGCTATTGCCAAAATATTTCCAAGTCTTTTCTTATCATGATTGAGCTTTTTTGTCCAATCATGATAAAAGCCTGTTAAGTTACCTGCTCTTGCTTTGTAGTTAATTAGAAAAAAACGATGCTTTGTCAACTTTTCCTCTGAATTCACTGCTCTTGGCAATCCTTTGACACATAAATATCAGAATTCAGGACAGAAAGGAATCACTTTTCCTCATGAACAGACTGTGATCCAGTGATTCACTGGGATACATGCTTTGCTGTATTTGATGTCTTTCAAGCTTTTCTCTCAGCTCCATGTTGCTATGTGTCAGCTTCAGGACTGAGACTTAAGATTGGCAGAAGTGATTGCATGGTTTGGCCTTTATGCTTTATGTTGATTTTTTTTTGTTGTGGGTTGTTTTTTTTTGGGGGGTGGGGGGGTTGGGTGGGGTTGTTTTGTTGTTTGTTTTGTTTGTTTGATTGGGTTTTGTTTGTTTTGGTTTTGGGTTTTTGTGTGTGTTTTGGGCTTTTTTGGTGGTTGCTTGCTTGTTTTTTTGTTTGGTTGGTTGAGGGTTTTTTTTTTATTTTTTTTATTTGGTTTGTTTGTTTGTTTGTTCTGTTGGATTGTTTTCCTCACATTTTCCTCCATTTAATATTAACAGTGACTTTAAATGGAAATTCTCCTAAAAACAGCTTTGAAAGGAAAGAAACCCCTCTTAGTTCAGCTACTTTTCCAGTTTTAGTCAATGTAATATTTTTATATTTGGTGCCAAAAATGAGATAATGTACTTTTTATTTCTTTCATACTGAAAATATAACTGACTTAAGTTACAAGTAAAAATGTACTTCAGTTTTCTATTCCTCTATGTACTTTTTCATATATTGGGGTGAGGGAGAAGCAGCTTAACTGTCACATCTCAGCTTAATCTGGGCTTTTTTTTTTTTCTTTCCTTTTATTCTAGCTTCTGGTGGTGAAATTAAAAACAACAAACCTACTAGTTAACAATTAATTTTCTACCTTTAGTTTAAAGTGTTCTTTTCAATGAATGAGTTTTGACTGATGCATTTCCAAAGGAAAAATAGACATTACTATATTGCCCAGTCTTTATTTGAAGTTTACCCCAGATATCACTGTGTCAAAACTTTTGGAAGGTCAGATCTTGTAATAAATATTTCACTGACTCTTCAGTGAGTGAATTGCGAAGCTTTGGTCTTGTACACTTTACATTTGGAGTCTCCAAGTTTGACAGATATTAATTGATCAGGTGTCTTTATTTACCTTATGGGTAAAAAAGCATTTAGTGTCATCCTTAATGCACATAAGCAGTATTTTAACACCAATGATTCTCAGCTTCATGCACGCTAAATGCATAGTGCATTATACATTTTCAGGCTATGATCATTCCGTTTGTGCTTCATATTCAACCAACCATGCACGGGTCATATCTGTAACCTTGAAAAGGTGATGACAGAGTTGCAGGTCATCACCAGGACTAACGCTCGCTAGTAATGCTGCAGCTGCTGTGTGGGATGCTGGTCTCCAGGGAGGAGTCAACAAAGGGTTACTCAGATTCTACAGTATTTTTTTCTTAGCAGTGTCTATTAGGAATTGATAAATTTCTGCCTTTTTTAATGTAATTGTGTACTTTGGAACTGTATTTCTTCCCGATAGTACTTCCTGTGATGATTACTCTTCTGTTTTAGAAAATAAGGAGAGAATGAACAGTGGAAGTGTATGGCATTTGTTGAGAAAGCTTGTGTTTGCATAAAATGACAAATTGAATTCTTGATCTGTGTATTTCCAGAGTGAGTATTGTATGATATCTCTTAAGATAGAAAAATTGTTGATGTATACCTGCAATTTCTAACAACATTCAGAATCCCCATTTGCCTTTGTGTATCAGGGTTCTTTAAAGTGATAATATGTTTTCTATAAGCATTTCTAGCTCAGGGAAAGTTTTTGTTTCTGATAAAACTCAGAAATAATTGAAAAAGCTGTGTGAGAGGTTGAGGCAGCTGGAAACAGTACAAATGAAAGCAAGAGAGAATGATGTGCTTACTTAAAGCAACTGCTGGAATTCCCCATTTTGTAATGAAAGAGAAACTGGGTAATCTAGCCTAATAAGAATGATTCCTCTTTCTCATGTAATTGAAGCTGTTACGGCCTTATTGTGCGGTTTTTCATACAAATGAAGTGATTTCCCTCTCCACTTGGATAGGAATGACAATTGGACTCCTTCGGGATGGCCAGTTAATAAACTCGTGTATAGCTTGAGACACCAACTGCTGGATCCAGCAGATTTAGAACACTAAGCATGAAAAGTTCTTTACTCAGTTGCATGCAGCTGCATGCTGGCCTAGTTTTCCAGAAAACAAAAATGTAAATTATTTTCATTAATTTTGCTGAAATCTGTTTCACATAATATGCCTCATGCTTCAAGTATACTAGTAGACATCTTTAAAGTCAACATATATCAAAATAAATTACAATGTGGTGATAGAATAGGTATAATCCAGTAATAGTGTAAGGCTCAGGTTTTCTGAATTATTGTAGTCTGCTGGTGTGATATCTGGCAAGTCATCTGAGCTTCTGACTATGTCCATGCTCAGTGCTGTACTGGAGATAGCCAAAACAGTCCTGAGCACACTGGTTCATTTATTTGCAGCAGAATGCAGTGTTTACACATCCTACAAACTTCACATGCTGTCTGAACATTGCAGCACCAACCTCCTTGTGGTCTCATACTCAACAAGATGATGCTTTCCTTTAGAAACAGGTTAGTACTCTGTGCTGCACAGTGCTGTGCACGAAAGGTTACAGAGAGGTAATGATCTAAATAACCTCTATACCTGGAGAGCATCAGTGTTTTGATCGGACTGGTATTAATGGTAATAACATTTACAAAGCAAGTCACTTTGTTAAGATTTAGACTTTTTAAAAAATCTTTTAATTCCAACATTTATAAATCCTTTTACTGTATTACTGACTTGGCTACAGTGAAAATGGCAACTACATTTTATGTCATACTAATATAACACATCTGAAAACTTTTTTTCAAATTATACTTAGTTTTTCATATGCTTTGCAACTTCAGCAATTTGCATATTTTCCGGACTGTTATTGTAGTATGATAAACAGGGATTATCATATATTTTCAGATAATGTTTTCTTAACAATTCAACTTCTATTTGTAACTCTTCCATTTATTTTAATTACTAGCACAGTGTGCAACATTTATTAATCAGCAGAGTCTTTTTAAGTTAAAATACTAAATTAGCTAACCCCATTAACACAGAATACTCCAAACAAGCAGTAATAGGAGAGGTAGTTACTGTGCAAATCGTATTATACATGCGGGTGCTCTAGGGCACAGTTAAGCATGATTACCCTCTTTTGATCCAGTATTCCTCTGCTTCTTCCAGCTAATTTCCACTGGAAATTTACAAAGTAGAGCCTTCATTTTTCCATCTTAATTTTTCTAATGAAGTTCTGGTACTTTATAACACTGGGGATGCAGATAATAAGTCTGTGTATAATTAAGAAGTTTCAGAACTTGCTGCAGAAATGATCTCTTTTACTTCCCACAAGAACTAGACTATGCTTTTCTTTGCCACTTTACATTACTGCAGACAAGGGTTAAACAAAAACAGCCCGAGGATTTACAGATGTTAGGATAAAGTGATTGATAGTTTATTGAAAAAGTATATATTTAGTGCATTACTGTAGACAACATTTGTATTAATGCACCCAAACTAAGGTTCTTATGGCAAAAATACTGTGTTAGAGGTAATCTGGCTAGATATGTTAAGTAAAATAGTCTGGTTTTAATTTTGTAAAACACTTTGATTTTAAGATACACTCATTATGAGCTAAATAATGGCTGCTCTGCCACGGTTGTTTTGCTATGAAAAAACATAGTGCTTCTTCAGTTGCTCCTTGAGTGAAAAGATACACTGTTGGATTTGATGAAGAAATTACTTCAAGTAAAACCCAGATTTGAAAACTTAAAAAAAGAAAAGAGAGACTAAAGATTCACAGATTCCCAATGGGGAAGCATAGTTTGTTTGGAGTTAATTGTTCACGGTCTTCTTCAAAGTGAGATAGAATTTTTTTGTTTGAATTAGATCAAGAAAATGAGGAATTGAATTGCTATTGCATAGCACCATGTTAGACAAAAATTTAACAACACTATCATACATCTAGAGTTAAGATTTTGGTAGTATAGTTTCTACTAAATTACAAAAATATACAGTACATAAAATATTATGAGAGTGTGAAAAACCATGTCAGTAGACTATCCCTTCAGTTCTCTGGTTTTAATATTTCTTATTGTGCCCTATTAGTGCAGCATGTATGGCAGTCTGGCAGTAGATCTAATGCCAGCTTTTTCTTAGAGGTGTGGGTAAAGTTTAAAGTGTGTCTAGTATCAGGATTCCATGCTTGCACTGCTGAACTGCTAGGATTTTGCCTTAGTCCAGACAGCATGTTGAAGGTCCATTCTGGTTTTTTATTGCTATTTAAATTCAAGAAAAAAGTTAATGCCTCTGGACTGTGTCCTGTTGGTAGGTACCATATAGCATAGGGACACTGCCACCCAGCAGTAAATGATGGATCCGACAAATCCTCCTTCCTCTTTGTGCTGCTGCTCTTTCCTTACATTGCCATTGACATTGCAGCTCAGTATGTACTGCTGCTTCTGTTGTCTTGATTGATCCAATTGGAAAGCCTTCAGTGTCTAAAAGGCCCCTTCAAATCCTCTGTCACAATAGTGAGAGAAATTACAATAAAAGAGACAGAATAGAGGGAAGAAATGGTAGATGAGGAATGAAAGAATAAAGATCATGAAGGGGTAAAGTGTGGAGAAAAGAAGGATTAGACAGATGAAATTAATAGTAGCAGGGAAGTGCAGGATAGAATGAGAGAAGGGAGAAAGAAAGCAATTTGAATTTTTGTTAACAACAAGTATATAGAGTATCTTTCAAAATTTAAATACACATCATTAACAGCTGTTAGTTCCAGGACTGGCTACTGCATTGAGGCTTCTAGGTGTTTTAATGCTAATTAGTTCAACATAGTGTGGTCTTGGCAACAGTGCAGCTGGCCTTCATTACCAGTGACACTGCCAGCTTTGGTCTTGGTCCTCCCTCAGGTTGTATATGTGTAATACTGCTATTTGTAGAACCTGAGATAGCTTCCCTCTTTTGGTTCCAAGTCTTTCCCCGTCTTGAATGTATTCTTTGGCATATCTCTCATTCAAGCTTTTGCGGTGGGTGAAATGAAATAATTTTTCATTTTTAAATTTATTTCTTAAGGGAAAGTTCACATCCTATTAAATCATTAACTTTTGGAAAGGCTCAGCTTGTACTGACTATGTTTTATGGCATGATGTAACAGAATATAATACAGAATTTAATTCTCCTTTGATCCTGATGCTTCTCTTTCTGTCATATTTACTGAAAACCTTTAAGATTTCTGCATTTACACATTCATCATAAGGAAAAGCTGAAACCCAGATTTAAGAACCCTGAGAGTGAGCTTTTTTGTAGAAAAAGACTATTGAGGTCTAAACTTGTGCAGTTGATAATGGCATCATACCATTGTCTGGATTTAATTTTCTTCTCCTTCCATCACTCTCTTCTGTCACATTCAGAGCACATACTCTCATTAATTTGGGGAAAAGCTGTGTCAGGTGTATATATAGAGCTATGGAACACAATACCATTACCGAAGTGTTTTGCAGTGCTATTGCTTTTTACTATTATTATTGGTTGTGGGGGTATAATGACTTTTGTATGACTCCCATTAATTTGGTTACCCTATTTAACACAAAAAATTGTTTTAATGTTCTTTTTAATTACTTACTCACATAGGGTAATGAAAATTCTTACTTGCTTTAAACAGACATTGAATTTGCAAGCATATGATCCTTTCTGCTATTTAGATCATTATCTCTATAAGGATCTGCCCACCTGGCTCTGACAGCAGAAGTATAGACAACAGAAAAAAAAGAAAGTTTCTACTTTAGACTGCTTTATACCATTATAGCCTATGATATTTTTAATGTTCTTTCATTTAAAATTTAGTATTTTGTTACTGTTCAATATTCTTCCTTAAAAATTCATAGTTGATTTAATTTTGCTCAACAAACGTGGTGGAACGTGGATTACTCTAAACATTCATTTGCCAAAAAGACAAAGATTAACTGATCCACAGTAAAATCAAAACCTCTGTATAGGAAATTTTATAGGAAAAACTATAATACTCTATCTTCTATTTTCCTCTTTTTTTTCTCTTTTTTTTTTTTTTTCCATTTTGCATATAAATTTTACAGACATAGTATTCATATTGAATTATGAACACTATGGCTCAACTAAATTCTATGCATATATGGGCAAATCCCTAAACTCCTAGCCTTGTCTTCTCAGCTATCCAGTCCCTTGAGAAAGCCAATTTTCTTTCATGTCTGAACAAAAGAAAAATGTACTATTAAAATGCAATTCAGAAGTGATAAAAACTGCAAGTGGAGCAGCCGGCTCACAGCACCTTCGATGTATTCTCTGGGACACTGGGGCCACATTAATTTTTGTGTGTGTGTGATGTCCATCCCATGTGCAAATTAGCATTACAAGTACCATAATCTGTCTTATGTGAGAGTGTCCTTTCCCCCGAGTATACACATGCTACTATAGCTCTGTATAATTTAAAAGTCTGCTAACTCAGTGTTTTTCTTTCTCTAACTTTACATGACATTTGTTTGTAGTGATTGATAATATAAACTGATATAGCTGGCAAGATTCTAAAATAGTTTCTTTTTATGAGGTGGGAAGAAAGATATGTAATTTTAAAAACAAAAACAAAACAAAACAAAAAAGAACAAACTAAAACCACTCAAACAGTTGCTGACCAGTTAATCCAAACAAATAAGTTTTGGGGTCTGTATCAGCTGAGAGATGAAGAAATATATTTTAATCCCTGTCTTTATCAAAAACTTGTTTGACCTTCTAACTCTTACAGGCACTCTGGATTCCGAAAAACTTCCAACAAGGAAAAGGTTTCTATTAACTACACCTGTTGTCATGGCAGGGTTATTATACTGTGTAATAATTTTTCTTGCACATGTAGAATAAAGAATGCATGTTGCTTTTTCAGAATATTAGTAATGATAAGCCTAATTCACAAGATTTTACTTTATATTAAAATGTACCTGCTTGCTCTCACAACTCTTTTGCTAACAGAAATAGATGGTACTAAGACATCCTTGTAGGGTGCCTTACAGATCCTTTATATAGAAATGTCTTTCACCTTCCTCCTTACAGTTTGCTATGGAACCTACCCAGAAAATCTGTTCTCCATGAGAGTTAGGGACATCCATCTGAAAACATCTTCCATGCCCAAAGTGGGTAGCTAGAGCTTCACTGTTCAGTGGCACTATGTAAGCAGAGTTGACTGTCATTATAACCAAATGTGAAAGAATCAGGCTCCAAAAGGTTGCTCTTTAGGACATAATTATAACTTGAGAGTAAAGCACACCATTTGTGAATTCAGAAGAAATCATATCTTTGCTTTGGGGTCTGCCAATATGTGAAAGTCACCGGTACTATTTGTAGAATTTTCTATTCTGTTAAATGAGATTGTGGTTTATTTAGCTTTGGTTAACAGATATCAAAGGATGCAAACATAGTTTAAGGTGCAGGGAGCAAATTTGCCTTGGTTATTGTTTATACTACTGACTTGAAATGTTTCTGTCCTGATGGAACAATCAGGTTGATGTTATGTGTTGAGGGCCTACATGATGTGTAAAATGAATGAAAGTTCTCCAGAAATGAGCTCTGTACTTGTGTATGGTGCATGCCTGTCACCGACAGCTGGAACAGAATACACTGCCTGCTAGGACCTAAGGTGTCAACATGCAGATCCCAGCAAATTGAACCCTGCTCATTCTCTCTTCACCACATCAGTTGGTAGTGCAGGTACAGTCAAAGTAATAACCTTATAAGGCAAGTGAACCAAGTTATATCTTCATACAGAAAATTGTCATTTTATCATGGTGAAACTCTGTATCTCTTTGATCCAAATTTAATTTAAAAGCAACTACAAGCAAAATTGCAGTAATCCTCTCAAAATACTGAGTGAACACCAGGAAGTCCATGTCACTTTCCATAGCATTGGTATCTATGATTTACATCAACCTTGTGGCATCCAGAGTAGAGCATAACTGATTTTTAAATATTCTTGAATTTCAGATTTCTGCCATTTTCTTCATATCATAAAAATGAGAAGTATGATCCATCAATTCATAGGTCAGGCAAATATGGCCAAGAAACTTATGGAATTAAACACTTCCGAGAAGTACAGCCTAAGAAGTGGGTATCGAACAAGGTAAGTTGCTACAAAATGAAGGGATGGTTTGCTTTTTTTAGATTATTATTGTATTAGAACTAAGTGAATTTGGGCCTGACCATAGATCATGGAATCTAATGAGAATCTTTGTAGTATGTTACAAAAATCATGTGGTCAGAGCTTATGTTAGAGGCTTCTTTGACTCCTCATGGTAAGTTCAATTTGAGAAAATTCCAAACCTCTCCCAACTACAAGATAACGATTTAAAAGCTTGATTAAATACCACTTTGATTATTTAAGTTTTGCAAAGTTTTGTTCTATTTGTATTGACTTTTCTGATTAAAGAGAGATTAGATATTTACTCTTGCACATGAACATAAGCCTTCAAAAAATTATGGCAAAACCTGATTAAAACCAACAAAATGTTTTACCGCTTATTTTCTTTGGAAAATTTAAAAAATCAGTGAAGAACATTTTTTATTATAAGATATTCTCATTAAACTGCCTGCTTTGTTAGGAGCTTCTCACATATTTCTGGTTTTGTAGTGTTACAAGAAGTAATTTTCCTCAGAACATGTTCTAACATGAGTTTGTGTAATGTTTGAATTACTACTATTTGTATTAAGTATCATAATCACATTAAGCTTTCCCAGTAGAAGGATAATGGACTTGCTAAAGAATGCAGCACAGAGCCACAAAGATTGTTAAGGGACAGCAGCACCTTTTGTATGGGGAGAGGCTGAGAGTTCTGGAACTCTTCATATTGGAGAAGAGAAGGCAAGGGGGAGATCTTACCAATATTTATAAGCACCTGGTAGGAGTGAATGAAGAAGAGGGAGTCAGACTCTCCTCTCAGTCAGTAGTGTCCGGTGACAGGACAAGAGGCAAACTGAAATGCATGAAATTCCATGTGAACGTGGGAAAATACTATTTTTTGTTTGTTTGGATTTTTTTTTGTTTGTTTTGTTACTGTGAGGGTGACAGAGTACTGGCACAGATTGCCCAAAGAGGCTGTGGAGTGTCCATCCTTGGAGGTATTCAAAACCCTACTGGACATGTTCCCGGGCAATCTGCTTTAGATAAGTATGGAAGTGGACTAGGTAATCTCAAGAAGTCTCTTTCAACCTAAACAGTTCTGGGATTTTATAAGATGTGATTATTTGTTTCCCTGAAAGTAACTTAACCTTTGTAAATAGTTATATATCAGGTTCCTAGGGATCTTAGTTTGGGAAGTAATATTTTTTAAAGAATTGTTTCTCAAAACTTTAAGCTTTAAAAATGAGCTCAGAGTAAAATTTTGATATTTTAACATATATTAATTAAATCTCATTACAAATAAAGACAAGATCAACATTCAAAGAAAAAGATCTGAATTTATCTTGAAAAAGCAGTGAGTGGAGAATATGACTAGCTGAAGTCCCACAGCATAAGTATGATACATAAAAAAAGACCTAAAGGTCTTATTGGTGGTACTCATCTTGTCCTGTAAAAGACTCTTCCTTTTCCAGTCCTTAACAGTTCTTGGTCAGGTTCAGAGGATGATATCAAACAACGTAAAGTTATTTATATTGTATATCACACATATATAATATTATATTAATTGTGGGCTTAGCTGAAACAACCACGCTCACTTTACTTGTGATCTTGGATAGATTTCAACCTATATCTCTGGAGGTGAATAGCTGTACACATTAACCCCACATGACATACAGCCTTCCAACCCCAATTCTAAATCAATATGAAGCTTCAATTAGGAGCCGCTTATCCAAACAGAGAGATAAGAGGAGAAAAGTGCTATTTATGACCTACCTCCTGCTTTAATGGGTCATTATAATCAGAAAGAAAAAAATTAAAAATCCACATCCTCACTATATTGTAATGGAAAAGGTTCTATAGGCAGGTTTGAGGTCATAGTTTCATAACTGCTAAATTTGATAGAAAAGAATTCTCTGTCCCTTTCTTATTTCTAAACTGTATTAAAACTTTGTATATATCAGTGCTATGAACAAAATTATCCTGTTCAAAATATTTTTTTTGGTTACTACTTTCTCTGCTAAACACAAACCTCCTTTGAGTTTCCCATGAGGTAGTAGTTTTGTAGATGCAATTTGTATTACAACCTGAATAGCTGATAACCCTCCATGATATATATTCAGTTTCTGACAGTATTCTACTAGAGATGTATCTTTTAACATTGCTGATAAGATAAACTACTGTGTAAGTTCTTCCAAGGAGTCAGTTCAGCGGTCAGTGGATCAGCGACTCCTCTGAGCTTCTGAGTTGTTTGATATTAGCTCATAATAGCTGGCATTTTTTTTAACTGCATGTAAAAAAAGTTTTCCTTTGTATGTTCAAGAGCATGTCCTAGTAGTGTTTTCCTGAGATACTCATGTGTTTATAATTATGCATTTTAATTCAAGTCACAAAAAGATTAATATGTAAATTATATAATTACTTTAGAAGCAAAATGAACAACAATGAAAAATATTGGCTTGTTATATTTCTTCTGGAAAATGAAAGGGTATTAGCATAGACTTCCTCTAAACATAATCATCACCATATCTATGTGAAGAAAAGTTAATAGTTCTGCTTTTCATCTAGTTATAATCTGAAAATTTTTATCTCATTTTGTTTACATTTCAAAAAAGTTTCTGAGTTAAGGGAAAAGCTGTTATATTCTAATTCTTTATTAAAAATAAACAAGAAATGGAAATACTGTAGCTCTAGTGAAACTGAATGTAGTTAGTTTACCCAGTTGTAAACCACTACAAAAGTAAAAATGCTTTCATAATTCATGTTTACTATCATATGTCTGAATACCTTGGAATGCCTTTGAGAGAATTTATGTGAGAAGTATCAATATAAAAAATTTACCAGTCATTATGAATATAATTTCCAATGATAGATTCTGAGGTAGCTGGACAGTCAAGGGATCAAATACACTAACTATAATCTTTCAGTTGTCAAAACACTCACATATGTTCATATTTACTGAGGCAGAAATGATAGCTTACATCTTTTAATTGGTATTGGTATTAGTTTGCACATGCATTTTAAAAAACTGACTTTAATGACAGCATTTAATTTTTTCTTATTTGCAAAATTCGTGAAGGGACATTTTAAGATGTTCCTTCCTGATAGATTCTTTCCTCTGATGCCTTATTACAGGTGAATTACAGTACAACTGCATCACTGTTTCATTATTTGCAGAGACATTTTGGCCCTAAACAGAATTTTATTATCTACAAAGCATAAAAATACCCAGTACTGCAAAGAATTAATTTAGAGAACCTAAGCATATTGCACAGAACATAAAGTTGACCTTTACCGTCTACAGCTTTTGGAATGGAGTGGGATGTGGAACACATCATAGATTTAATGTGGCACAACGCTGTCTGCAGAAACTTGGGTGGGACTGTGACTGCCTGCCCATTGCACCCGATGATTGAATCTGCTGTCACTAGCATCCTGATAATAATGAACATTCAGCTTAACGACCGTGATTATGATTATCATAATTGATGTGCAAGTGCAGTGTGTGTGGATCATTACAGCTGAACTGTACAGCAGAGAAACATGCCATAGTTATGGATAATTTTACTTTTATGTATTGATTGGGATAAAATATGCCTTTCAAGTTCAACAGGCCAGCTTGATATAATTTTAGGAAGATTTCTACATATATGAATTAATGATAATGATCTTTTTGTAAAACAGTCATTCTAGATGTTTGTTGTGAATTGTTTAATTCCGTTAATAATGGGAAATAATTAAATAATTATACATTGTCGAGTAGAAATCACTTACAGAGTACTGCCAGCATTAATCAAATATCGAGTTCAAATATTTCTGATTGTCACAGCCTTGCCTAGGCTAGGAAAAGTAGCCCTTGTAACTCCTCACCAACACAATTCCGGTTTTGACGGAGCAGTAGAAATTGGGCTGTAGTCAACACTACTGGCATTTTCACATTGTATTGTGTAGCCATTAGAGTAGGCAATAGTTGTTCCTTATATAAATTATGTCACTTCCATCTTTGTCACCAGTAGCAGAGAACTGTAAGCTCAAATTCAGCCACTGTAGATAAAGACACAATCAACATCTTCAGTCAATTTTGTTGGACAGTGGTTGCCTTCAAGTGAGATTATATGAAGTTGCAGAAGTATTTAATTAAATTGTGACATATATAACAGATAAACACCAGTATGTGTATGTATTTTAAGCCAGAGTTTATATAAATAATTTTATGACATAAGGATAATGTGAAGTATAGACTTTCATTGATTTACTGTAGGTGTATATTTGGCTATTTGCCCAAGAATTGGCAGAAATTTCTGCCATAAAGAAATTAATATTTCAGCTGTGTAATTCCTCTCACCTGACTTCACTGAGTTTGAGCTTTCTATGATGAAAAGGAGAACCTCCTGTGTGTCCAAGGATTTCATCCTATTTTATATAGTCTGCTGCCTCTGAAAGTTCAATAGCCTCTGTGATTTTCATTGTTGCTCACATTGTGGCCAAAGTGGATTCACATTATCAGGTAGGGCCCTAATTTCCAGATATGTGGGAAGAAGTCCACAAGGAGAATCTAATATGACCTCAAAATGTCAATGCATTAGAAAGTGAGTGTGGCTCTTCTACATGACCATGTAGAACCCATTTTCTTCCATGTCCTACTGAGACCACCGTGTCCTGTGGTTCCACAGCAAATGTATCTTTGTATAGTATTACTCTGAGGGGAAAAATAGGGCGGGAGAGGGGAAGTGATGTGTTCCATTTGAAAATTAGTTTCATCCTGTAGGACCAACAACATACAACAATCATGTGTCTAGTGTATGATGTCATTATGTGGCAGAATTGTTTGATACACTATTCATGCATTTCCATCCCTGACTATACTGAAATTGATTTAAATTTCTCTTTAACTCCATTTTTTTCTAACCTTGCAGTGATTGGACTTGAGATATGTATGATGTATATGTGAAACTTCAAACTTTTTCTCTCTGAGATTGCAACTCCATGACAGTTTTTTTAAGGAATGTGCTTGTTTTGTTTTCATTTTAATTAGGTATAGAAGTTTAAACAAGAATATTTTCTAGTGCAGTATGATATTGGCTAATGTGCATCTGTACTATCAGCCTTATTAAAATTTTTAAAACTTTTAAGGCCATGCGTGCTTTGATACAGCAGTTACTGATATACAATGACAAGAGTCAGCATGGCTTTTGAATATCAGAATCTTAGTTCCCAAATACAAGTGCAATGTGTTTTCCTAGGCAATGCAGAGCTTACATAATATGGCAGCCAGAAGTGACTCTATTCTAGGGGAATTATTAGATGATCTATAAGAGTTTACTTGTTACACTACCCATTTCCTCATGAGCTACGTCAGGGATAATAAGGGTTGTTGCCCAAGTGTGTTGCGCTCCAGCAATCCCTGGCCGATGGCATGGTTCCTGTATTATTATTGCAGTGGTATGACTTGATTTACCTCTTCAGATGCTCCAAATGGACACTTAGTTTGAGTTATTAACTACCTGTTTCCAAGATAAGACTGCTTTCTATCACTTTTCTTCCTACTCTGAGTCCTGACCCAAACCAAATAATTTAAACTCAAGAATCTGGTCCTACAACAATATAACCTATACTATTCACAAAAAGTCTATCTATTGTACCCTGTGGCATATATTTTCTCCTCTCAGAACAACCATTATTAATCAGAAGACTGGTGTATCTTTGTGTGAAAACCAACTTGAGTAGTTTTCTGCCTCCATATAGGGCAATTCTCACAGCAGCAATACTCTTCAGAGCTGCAAGCTACTTGGGAGTTCTGCAGTTTGCCTTCCTGGTTTAGGTAGTACAAATTCAGCATCACTGACCACCTTAATAATCAAGTGCTCTCTGAAGCTGGGTAATGAAAAATGGAATAAAGTCACTTTTGCCACTTCTAATTTGGAATTTTTTGGGTTTTTTTAGCAAATGTCATAATGTACTGTTGTCATATCCAGCAGTGGGAACACCAGTCATTGCCTCTCATTCACAGGACAGGAATGAAAATCTGTCATTATAAGATATGCCCATTCAGTCTTCCAGGAAAGCAAATGACATTTTCAACTTTTGACAGTTGACAAAAGTTCTTTCAGATTCCTTTCTGAATGTGTCATATTTTCAGAAATACATTTTTTTATGAAGATCACTTTCAGAGCTTCCACTGGAAAAGTTCTTGAGCTCTAGAGGGTTTCTTTCTTTTGAGAAAATCCTTAAGGTCACCACTGCTGATCTGTCTTTCAAAAATGCTGCTGTTGGTAGAAGTAATGAAAATCATTACTATTAGCAATCTTTCAAATTATTTTCTTAGATATAGAAGGAAGGTAAATGCTGTGAAGCAAATTAAAATATACAAAATGTGTCCCTGGCTACTGTTTAACTAAATGCAGAAGAGAATCTGTGGATAACTGGAAGGCTGAAAAGAGGCTGGAAAAACTTCCTGGAGAATGTTACTGATGAGTTACTGTATCTAATTTTGAGGCAATACAACAAAATATGGACTGAGAAGAGTCAAACCATTCAGTTATTTGCATAGGAAAAGATAATGTCACCGTCCTTCTAATCAAATCCATTCTAGTGGTTATTTGTAAGGGTTTGTCTAGTTTGTTATTTGTAAGGGTTTGAACTAGTTGAATATTTTACAAAACCTGAATTTCAGTTCTGTAATTTCTCAACTGGAAAATGCAGTCCCTTGATGATGATCCAAGGCTTTGAAGAATAAATTGATTTGAAAGAGAAAATTAGATGGTACTTATTATCCTGTCTAACTAGCAATCCTGTGTCATTTGTCTGTCGGATGATAAATGTCTTGCTTTGCCTACCTTCCTCATTTAATAATGTATGTTAGTGGCATAAAAAAAAATCTTGCATTTTAGTAAGTGCTAACTTTTAACCACTGTTTCTTAGAGAGAGAGAGAGATATATGTTTTAACTTTCTAAATATTTTCCATTGTATACATTACTTAAACATTTTACAGCTTCTTGTTTGATCTTCAGAAATAGAGTATCTTGACTGGTTCCTTCAGTACACAGTAACTTCTGGCAGAACTTTTAATGCAAAAAAAATAAATCAGTTGAGCTGGAGATGGAAGAGTTTAAAGTTACTCCTAATTTGTTTGTTTATATTGTTTTGAGTTGTTCACTATTTGGTTATTATTTTGTTTGTTGGAATTGAAAATCCTCACACTAAACTGGGAATTGCTTGGCCTTGCCTTTTGGTGACAGTTTTGGATGTGCTATTCACAATTTTTGGAATTAAGTAGATTTGTTTATATATCTGCCAAACGTAATGTATTTCAATTCAATTTAATTTGCCACAACACTGAATTAAAAGGGCTGTATTTTGAAGTCACTTAAAATTCTTTATGGAGCACAGCTGCAAAAGCAAGCTACTTAGTATTTGATAATACTCACCTAGACCTTGTTAGTGCTGATTAAATAGAGTTGAAATGAAAGTAACAAAATCTTTCATGATTCTCTGAAAATTGCATGGTCCATATGACTGTTGAAAAATGCGGGTATGAGAACTGATCCTCAGCACCTAACATAACTGAGATATATCCATCAAGCTAGACTAATTTACATCAGTATCTGACCCATAATAAATATGATCAGTATGTAGATAAATTCTATTTAGAAAGACTGTTCTAGATAAAAAATTGTATTACCCATTTTTACAGAAAAATAGACACTTTTAAAATCTAATCTTTAAATGCACGTTGCTGGTGAGTTTGCAAATTGAAGTCTAAGATCAAAAGTACATATTCTTGTGACTCCTTGCAACAGTTACACTTAGGACTACAGAATGTTACATCGTGAAATGATGCCTGAATGACATATTTCATCACAATGACCTATTATGATTGAATAGTTGTATAATTTGTAATGTTATTAATACTTATAGCTGTTTTGGATGGATTCTAAGAGATTATGCCAGGTAGATGCCCAAGCTGGGAGAAAGACTGCAAGTTTTTGTTGCTTTGATCTCTGCATAGAGCAAGAGTGGATTATTTTTAGAGCAATAGAACTTCAGTGCACTAAGATGTATTTTAGAGTAATATACATTTCCTGAATAGGAAAAATCCCAGTATAAGATAGCTTTGTGCACTTCAGTTAGAGTGAACGAGATACAGTTAAGTAATACAGTCTGTTTGTTGTTTTAATGGTTTTATGTAAGTAGCTACTGCTTCTTTCTTCAAAACTTCTATCATGAACCATCTCTGAAATAATTTGCTTCATTTTAAATAGTAATATGGTGGAATCACTTTGGAATACACTTCAGTGTTTATTCATTTAATGCAACAAAGAACTGTTTTCAATACACCCTTTATATATTTAGTTTAAAAGGATGTTCCACCATGATAGAGATAAGAAACTATATACTTTCTTCTCTTACAGTTCTCATAGATCTCAGCATAAAATATGTTGGGAAACAGAAAGACATATCCACATAGGGAGTTATTTATGAGTAGGTATATTACCATGTGTTAATATTCTAGAATGAGTGTTATGGAATTATTCAGGAATAACCTTTGCACTTCACATTCAGACTTCACTTCCATTTAAATAACCTTACAGGCTTTGATGAGTTAATGTACAGAGGTAATAGCACCTAAAGTAAGGGGACTAAAATATAATATACTGTGAAGCACACAGCATCTGTTCCACAACTGTATTGTTTCTGTTTTCCACAATTAAAGTATCTGAGTGGGAATTTATATTTTGTCTGTGATAACAGAAACTAATAGCACACCCATCTCTGAGAGGCTAAGATCTTTTACTTGTTGTATGAAGGAATGAAAATGTATGTGGCAGCTCTTACCATTAACAACTGAATACCCTGCTCTTTTAAAGTATATCTCATTTGATATGAAAGTCTCAAACTTAGGGGGGAGGAAGAAAATGAAAAACAGTAAAAACATTGCATATTAACAGACTTTGTGCACTAATGTGAAGCTGCTTGATTGAGCAGTGTTGTGTCAACCATGTCTTTCCTCTAATGCTAAAAGTAATGCACATAGACAGAGTGACAATCAGAGTACAGCCTCCCATCAGCTGTAATTAATCTTTTAGTTAACAGAGACTAGAAAAGCTTCTCATCAGCCTCTTCTGAAGTCTGAGGCACCCTGTTTTTTGATGTTTGCATTCTGAGTAAAATTGTCCCCACCAGTTCTAACAAATTGAAACACCAGGCTAATTATGGCAGCTAATGAAGTGTGTGGAATGGTCACAGCTTGTCGTGAAACTGTTCCTTCAGCTCAGATTAGAGTTTCATCAATCACTTTTTTAAACTGATCCAGAATTGCTTCTGCCCAGTGCTTGGCATTTTTAATGCTGTTTCTGTAATTGGTTTTTTCCCCAAAGCTTAGGCTATTTTTTGAAATATTACATTCTTGGGACAGGACTTACAAACTCCAGTTTATAAAAAAACATTTCATTATCGCCCCTATCAGCTGATCAAGTGCTAGAAAGCTAATAAAAGAAGCAGAAATATAAAATTTGATATATTGCTTTTAATCCAGCTAAAGGTAGCAATAAAGCATATACACATATATGTATATGAATCATTATTACTGTGGGCTGGATGTATACTGCAATCTCATGAGACATGGTTTGTGGGCTGGATGGTTCAAATCCCACTGAAGGACCTAAATGAAATGAATGAGTTGGTCTTAGCTTATTTCCTAGTGGATAGTGGTCCTCCATATATCACTCAAAGAGTTTGGCATGATTTGTAGTTTTTGCAGATGCCCAAGCCTTTGGCAGGAGGAATACCAAAATGTGTTGCTATTTAAAGAATTTCAACACTTCAGGTCAAATCCAAAGTCCTCAGAGAAGTATGTGAAACTTTACAGTATAACTTATACAGCTACTACACTGTCAATGAATAAATTAGCATATAAAACATTGTAAAAAATCCTAGTTCCCATTCATTTATAAAAGTACTTGCCTATACATTTAATGTTCTGCATAGGCATTAAAGACATAGATGCTAAAGAGAGTTTAAGGCTAAATTCTTTCCTCAACATGGATGATGGACTGTGGAATTCAGTTTGGAAGTTATCCAGCTGAAAAAATGAAATAAACTTCTGCTTATGTACTACCATAGAATATGTTTACATAAGTTGTTACTTTTAGTATATATAACATGTATTCATATCTGAATCATTTTAGTTTTTGAAGTGTTCAACAACCTATTTTTTAAATTTGTGCTAATATGTGTAATCCACTTCATTTTTCTGAACACTGTTGGGATTGTTTGGCTATAAATATCAAGGGTTCCTCTCCCTAAAGTTTATTAATCAGCAGTAGTTTGACAGACTAGCATCATATCAATGCCAAAACAAATCTGTGGCACCTGAGTGAACAATCAGTGTTGCTGATGTTTTTCCCAAACTGTATGAAAGCATTGGTGAATTTACAGAAGAGGAAAAAGTGTCACTGTAAAAATGAAGGAAAACATGACACACTAAGAAGATGTATTATCATATGTTAATACAGACAGAAAAAACAGCAATAGGTATTAACCTAAGATCTATTGCTCCAGTTTTCTTGATTAGTGAGAACATTTGTGAGCACTGGATAGGAGATGAGTAGCTTTTCTCGTTACCTGATCTCCAAAGCAAGTTGTCTTCAAAAATGAGAAAGGCCTTTTCCTGTTTGATAATTTAAATCTCTTCTGAAGGTATCTTACATTTACAGAACAGGAAGTTGTTTTCCTCTTTATCTTTCATCACTGCTGGGGCACATGGCTGACTCATAGTTAGCTGGTTGCCCACCAGCACCCTGTCACGGTTTAGGGTCAGGGCAGCCCCTTAGACCTGTAACAGACGCTCTCTGTTAACCCCCCTCCCTCCCCCAAGGGGACGAGGAAAGGAATACGGGAGCGAGCCTTAGTGATTAGAAAAGGCAACTAGCACAGCTTTAATGAAACGGAAATTAAC
>WTSP01020410.1:97243-113999 GCA_025331215.1 Actenoides lindsayi
CTGGATGTGGCACTTAGTGCCATGGTCTAGCCGATGTGGTGGTGTTGGGTCATAGGCTGGACTTGATGATCTCAGAGATCCTTTCCAGCCTCAGTAATTATGTGATTCTGTGATCATATTTAACCCACTTACATCTCTGTCATGATAACAACAACAACACAAATTATGAATCTATGGCCAACTGGGAATTTCACAGTGCTGCAGTAGTTCCACATGCATGCACACAGAAATTCATAACTTTGTTGGGGATAGCATGTGGTGGGTGATTTGCTGCTCAGTAGAAACCTGGTAGATCACTGCATATGGACTGGGAGAGGATCTCCAGTTGCTGGACAGGTTTCTGGAATGTTTACTCATTTGTCCTGAAGAAGGAAATGAGGCACATTGTGCAAATGTAGCCCATTTGTGGGAGGTTTTTAGAAGCTATGAGTAAGGGCAGGCATGTATGAGGGTTTGTACACTAGCAATTTATTTGAGTTTTTTCAAATCTCTCCTACACTGTTATCTTCTGGAAACCCCAGAAGTGAAGTGTGTAAATTGTGGCTCTTTCAGGTATCTCTATTTCTGTCTCCTATAATTCTCTTCCACTTGTCTGACTCCAATGATTGCTTCAAATATCAATAGCACATGCTTACCTCTCACTGGTCTTTGCTTCCACATCTAACTGATACAGACAAACCTGTAAAGGTGATCAGATGCAGAAGATTTTCAAAGCTGCTCTAGCTGAAGGCATTCAAGCTGGAAAAATGTGTTCTTTCATGATTCCTTTTTCTGAGAACAGATAATTGGCAAAGAACTTAAAGGTATCTTTTTACAAAGGTGGTTGCCTTAACATAGGTACAAAAAATTGTTCTGACAATTTAAGAAATGACAAAAATTGAAACTTGTTTTTCAGTCTTGTGAATGTTCACTAAGTGTTATAATTTTGTTATTCATATATTTTTCTCTATTTCCAGCAGCTAGACGGGATTAATAATTTTAAAAAACTGTGGGTTTATGTCCATTTGGGAAGAAAATAAGAATGTCTGTGCCAATGATTCTTGAATTTTCTTTCTGTGGAATCTCAGAATCAATTATAAATATGAAAAGCTCATCTAAATAATAATTTTTAAATATGTAAAGGATGAGTGTCAGGAGGATAGAGCCAGACTTGTCTCTGTTATATCCAGTGACAGGACAAGGGGCAACGGGTGCAAGCTGGAGCATAAAAGATTCTGCAGAAACATAAGGAGAAACTTTTTCACTGTGAGGGTGATAGAGATCTGGAACAGGCTGCCCAGAGTGGTTGTGCAGTCTTCTTCTCTGAAGACCTTTAAAACCTGTCTAGATGCGTTCCTATGTGACCTGCTCTAGGTGGCCTGCTCTGGCAGGGAGGTTGGACTAGATGATTTTTTGAGGTACCTTCCAACCCTTAACATTCTATGATTCTGTGAAACAGGCAAAATTTGGAAGATTCAGATTTGCTCCTCTTTATGTGTACATAAAGATAGATTGAGAGGAGATTCACCTTGAACAAGTATTACTAACCTTTTTCTGAGATTGAAAACTAGTAGGCTGCCCCAGTTTTTTTACTGATAAAAAGAATTTGGCCATGCTGTTTTCTCAAAATATGTTGATAAACTGTCTCTTCACAGCAAGAACACATTTAGCTGATGCATCTGTTACTCAGATTGTCACATAGAATTAGGAAATCAATTCAAATATTAAGTATTTTATTACTATGTAGAATTTATAAGCAAGGACTAGGGGGATAGGTCTTGGCACTTTCCACACAGAATTTGTAAGTGAATAATCTTAGAAACAACTGAGTCATCTTCTCTGATAAGAGAAAGTAATTATAGAGGGTAAAAGGACATTAAAAGTACTCAAAATTTTATAAATAGAAAAGATAGCTTTACAAGAGTCCTGGGTTTGGATTAATTATCACCAGCAGCTGCTGGCCCAAGCTGTTGGGAGGGACTGCAGCTGAGAGGGGCCACAGTCAGGATAAGCAACACCATACTGAGTCATGCCCCTATGTAAGGGGAGGGCTGGGCCAGCATGGGGGTGCCTGTTTTCAGCTTGCTTCAGTGTGGCTGGAGCAGGGAAAGTTCATGTCTTGGGCACAGGTAGAGCTTATTACTCACTTTGTACATCATTTCGTTAGTACTGTTGTTTTCTCTTTTTGTGTGTGTGTGTGTTGCTTTATTAAACTGTCCTTATCTGAATCCCTGAGGTCTTACCTTTTTTCTTCCTTCTGATTCTCCTTCCCATCCCACAGGAGGGTGGGCGGGAAAGCAGTGGGTGAGCATCTGTGTGATGTGTAGCTGCCATCAGAGGATCTAAACCATGACAACAAGAGAGATTTACATTTCACAGAAATGTTCTCCTGGTCATGTCCAGCAGCCTACTGAGTAGACAATTACAGTATTGTCAGGATATTTGTCCTAATCCAATTCTGAACATGCCTGGGATGTAAGAGCACTTACAAGTTACTGAAAAGCAAAATCATAGAATGGTTTGGTTTGAAAAAGGACCTTGAAGATCATTTTGTTCCAACCCCTCTGCCACGGGCAGGGACATCTTTCAGTAGATCAGTTTACTGAAAGCCCCATCCAGCCTCACCTTAAACACTTCCAGGGACGAGGCATCCATAACTTATCTGGAAAACCTATTCCTGTGTCTCACCACCCTCCTTGTATCTAATCCAAATCTGCCCTTTTTGAGTTGAAAGCTGTTACCCCTTGTCCTATCACTACACTCCCCTATAAAGAGTCCCTCCCTATTTTTCCCATAGGCTGCCTCTATGTATTGAGAGATTATTATAAGGTCTCCCCAGAGCCTTCTCATCTCCAGGCTGTGCAATCCCAGTACTCTCAGTCTGTCAGGGAGGTAGGGGAGGTGCTCCAGCTCCCTGATATCTTAATGGGCCTCCTCTGGACCCACTCAAGCAGTTTGAAATGGTATCCAGAGGACACCAGTACACAGACAAAATAGGACTACAAGGATTGTTCACGATTTAGTAGCCTCCTATGCCTATCCCTTCAGTTCTTCTCAAGTTCTGTAAAGAAGATTTTGTACTCTAAAATACAGATAGAAGTAAATTTGTACTCTAAAATACATAGAAGAACAGTGTAGATAGGTAGCATAGCCTCATATTAGAAGTATTAGAAACTTCTCTGCCTGAACAGTAAGCAGTGCAATAGTTTAATTCAGAAGAGACCAATGTAAGAGCCTGGCTCTATATGTAACTCCCAAGCAACATAATGCAGAAGGTAAGTTTTCTTGATTGGGAGTGGGACTGTGATGGGGCACCAAGCTGAAGGGGGAAATAAACTGCCAGCTGAGGAGGCAATTAAGTCAGATGAGTGATGGGGTTGACAATGGTCAGGGTCAGAGCTGTAGGCCTCACCCAGTGGGCTGCCTTGGTTAACTGGGGCTATTCATAAGCTGTTTCCTACTGCTCACTTTGAACAACTCCTGGAACCTTGGAGGTAGGAGGCATATGTTTTACAGGCCTCTGTTGTAAAGCCTTTGATAGGTTGCTGGAAGCATTTTCAAAATTAGATATTCTTACACTTTTTAAATTTTTGACAGAGCTAACTTTGAAAAATACACCTAAACAATATTATAGAAAGCAAAAAGTTACTTCTATGTCATCAACTAGAATTAGAAGCTGAAAATAATCTATTCATCCTTGTGATCCTAGTGATGCCCCTTCTGATAATGAAGGATGCTTGTATTTGTTTCTCAGTGATGGATTCTGAGACAGATACAATCTGTATTTTCATGTGTCAAAGAAAATGATTGTGTTGATTTTTTCCAAAATACAAAATGGCACTACTAGTGCCCAAATAATCCAAATACTTATTTAGGGACTTGAAGTGGAACCTATCAGAAAAGAGGAAGATCTGGAGCAGAGCACATTTCACTGGAACAGACAGATTTGTACAAAAAAACTATAGCAGGAAGCCTCAAGAAAAGAGCTAGTCTTCCCTTGGTCACAATTTATATCTTTTCTCAAAAAAAAAGAACAAGCAGGAAAAGTAGTGATGCATGTCTGATATTGATGGAAAGCAAGTATGTGCCTCATCCATTGCAAACATTGATCAAGGCCACTTCACTCTTTTTTAATGATGGCCCCATAAATCTGCCAGTATCAATGAAAGTCACTGTTATCTGCTTAAGGTTCTAAATGGCTACGCAAAGGAAGCAAAGTTGTAGCTAATGGTTCTTTACATCCAGGAGCCAAATTGTCATACTTATCTCTTTCAAAACTTGCTTTCTGCCCTTTGTGTTCTATTTTGGTTGTTTTTGTTGTTTTCTTTTTCTTTTTTAAACAACACATGAATAAAACCAGGACACTAAAAAAAAAATAAGAGGAAGAAATTCCATGTACCCATGATAATTTTTAATGAAGCGATTTTATGTTCAAAGACTTTTTGCACCTTTTTTTTTCTCCATAAGTTTCAGTCAAGAAGGATTAGAAACCACCAGGATGTGGCGTTTTTCTGTGCATACTCTATTAGTCATAGTCTTTTGACCATGGCAAACAAATTTGAACAAAAAAGATGTGGAAAAGTGATATTCCTTTTAAATGTCAATGTATAGTTTGTGGCTCAAAGTCAAATCAGAAATAGGATTTAAAGTGAAGAGCAATGAAACCTTACAAGTTGTTCTCACAAAAATTCTATGAAAAACCTTCTATTCACTCTCATCTTCACCCAGTGATGGACAGAAATCTATGACTGATCCGAAATTTCACATAGACAGTAATTCACAGGATCTTTCCAATGTCATCCCTCCCAAACTGAAACAGAAAGATAGGAATGAGCCTAAAAATATTGAAAAAAGAATCTGTTGCCAGTTATGTGATTGGGTGTGACTGGCTCATAACTGCTTTATGTCTTCTTTAAGTAATAGGATAACGGCAGAGGAAGCGTGAGCTATGGCCAGAACAGAACCCAGATCTCAGGAGCTTCAACAACAAGGTCACTCCAAATACAGAGTAAAGGAAGAAGAGTGGGAAATTAAGTTCGTTGGATGCATGGTCATTTAAAAAAGTCACCTTATAACCACAGCTGGGAAAGCATTACAACTGCCAAAATTTCCACTTGTAGAAAATACTGTACTTTGTTTAGTAAATCAAGGCATTTGATTTGCCTAATTAACGAAGTCAAGGAGGTGCCAGACACCATATGTGGGGTACTAAGGGGATATGAATGAATGAACAAGCATGTGGGACTGAGCTCATCTTAGATAACAAACTGCTCTTAAATATGTGGGCTTGTTCAGCACTGCTGTACTGTCTGCCAGCAGTACAGTTCCATAGCTCCCAGTATTATACCTTTGTTGGGGACTCCTCAGCAATACCTAGGGTTGGCTGAAGGATCTTTCTCAGAAACCCCAGTGTAAAACAGGGATTACCATTTCAATATTTTATATTAAATGTGCTCAGGATTGAGGTGCATCCTCAGTGGAAGACTTCAGCTCACACAGTGGGAAGCAATAAACAACCCTTCTCCAAAGAGATGTTGAAAACATTTTGAAAAGGAAATTTGCTTATTTTTTGCCTCAAGAATATCAAAGAGATTCTCTAGACAGATCTGACTGTATTTCAGTTATCTTGGCAATGAAATCCCTCCTTAGCCTTGTCCCAACACATATTCCTGTGTAATATGTACATGAATCTCAGAAACAGATGGAGTACACTTTACCCAGAATCTAATCCTAGTGAGGTAGAGAGGCCAGATGGTCTCACTTTCCAAATGAAAACTTTCAGAGAGTCTTCAAACTAAGCAAAGATTTTATTAATATTGATGGCTGGATATAGTGTAATACACAGAGAAGATTAATTAGAAACCCTAATTAAATGTAACAGTGTAAAAGAACCAGAGCAGTATTTGGCATCAAACAGCTTTTTAAGATTCTTGTTGAAACCTGGAGTCTTCAGCATGGCTGAGCTGCAAAGTGAACAACAGAAAAGTAGAAACAATGAGATATACTAAAAGGTGCCAAACTCAATTGTACATGCAATCATTTTGTGTATTTTTTATAGAATCATAGGAAAGAGGGCTGAAAGGAACCTTTAGAGGTCGTCTAGTTCATCCCCCTACCCCAAGGCAAGATCAACTATACCTAAATCATTCCTGACAGATGTTATTCTAACCTGTTCTTATAAAGCTCCAATCACGGAGATTCCAAAACATCCCTAGGCAATCTATTCCAGTGTGTAAGTATCCTTGTTGTTTGAAAGTTTTTCCTAATGTTTAACTCTGAACCACCATTGCTTCAATTTAGACTTGCTATTTTTCCTTCTGTTGAGCAAGGGCATGGAGAATGGTAGGTTCCAGGGTTTCTTTTCCCTCACCAAATGCCTTTTACAAACAGGAAAATGACTCCCCTGTTTCCCTGCTTTGGGGTTTTTTTGTTTGTTTTTCTTAAATCAAGCAATCCCAGTTCTTTGTTTTTCTTCCCGCTTAGTCTTCTGATCATTTGCTTTCCCTTTATTAGGACTAGATCTCTCTTAAAGGTGACATTGGAAACTGAATGTTGTAGCTGCACTTGTAGCCATGCTCAGCAGAATGAAAGGACTGTATCGCAAGTGTTATGGACAACATTCCTGTTACATATCCTGGTAGGAGGCTTGCTTCTTTTCTAAGGTTTCACTTTGTTGTTTTGTGCTAGATTAACATTCTTTTCTTGCAAAACTCTTGCATAGCCACTTAGTTCTAATAAAAGTTGACTGAATATATTGAAGAAGGCATTTCTTTGCTGTTTTTCAGTGCTTACAATTGCAGAAAAGGAATATTTATTTGCATTAAGATATTATCATGTCCCCCAAGCAAATGAGGTGAAAAAGTCAGTTTTCTTTAGCCTATTAAAGGAACATACATCTGGAAGTAATGTTTTAATTCTCAAACATATGGAGTGGGGAGCTTGAGGATACAAGTGTCACACGTTACTTCTCTGTTTAAATTCTATGCTCTCTCTTTGTCTCACAGCAGGAATTATTGTGGATCATGGACAACAACCAAGAAATTGTTGCCATGTTTTCACAACATCCTGACCTGGCTGTTACTTAGTTTATTAGTTGGCAATGCAACCCTACAAGGTTGTACCATCTTATTAAAACCAGTTTGGATCTTCAAGAGGTAAAGCAACTGCAACTGGTAAATGGCACAGAGAATGACTTCCAGGAGCCTCCTCCTGATCCCACCCACCAAGTGTGCTCCTACTCCAGCTCCCTAGGAAAGTGCTGTGGTGGAAGTGTTGCAGACAAGCACAGGAAGAGGCACCTGGACCCCAACTGTTCTGAAGGTTTGCTGAGACAAACGTGTTTATAGCTCACAGAAAAGGGAACAGATGTGCAGATTCAAGGAATTTTATCCCCTCAAATGCTGCAGTCACAGCTAAAGTAGTAAAAATAGATGCAGTTGTGGGAGCAGCAGCAATGGCAAGGACTAATGCTGAAAGAGTGCAGAGAGGGAGGAGAGGACAGCTTATCACAAAAGCAAAGATAAGTGAGGAGGGCATTAATTATGGACTGCTCCGAATAGTGACAGCACCCAAACTGCCTCTCTTAACAAGTTTCCTCCTTTGTAGTTTCCCAGCATCAGCTGCATCCTCTCTTTCCCACTACCAGTGTGAAGCACATATGGCTGCCTTGCAAGAATCACACAAATCATCCAGTAAGTTCATTTTTAGTAGTAGCTTCTGCTTAATTAAGGGATGCATCATGCTTCATCAATCAGCTTCTGTGCATGTGAGTTGTTCTCAGCCACTCTGCTGATTCAAACTCCAAACATATACAGTTCTTGTGCTGTAGGCAAGAGGCTGGTTTGGTTGACTTTGGGGAGCCGGGGGCAGAACTGTATTCCTGATCATTAAGGGGAAGTTGCATACCACAGCTGTGGCAATGGTAGAGCCACAATGACTTTCTGGTACCGTGCACTGAAAGACTGAGGCAAAAAGCTAAAAAGAGTTAAGACAGTGAAAAGTATAGTTACAGCTTGAAAGTTGTTTGTTTACAAATGTAAGCCTTTCTTGGCTTCCTGGTTTTTTAAAGAAACCAGTTAAATTAGCTTCTGGAGTCACTGCTGGTTTGCACTCATGCGTTTTATCCCTGTAGAAGAAATTTTGACAGAAGCACTAATCAGGCAGGTGTGTCTAACACAGCACAGTGCAGTGCTAAATATAGATATGGTGTGGATAGTGTAAAGCTATAGCTTTACTTCCCAGAATGGACACAAGAATCCACACAAGAATATACTGGATCTAGTTGGCCTGGGGTTGTCTTGGGATCTCTTCATGGTGCTGCACAGTGAGATGTACATGTATTTACAGATAATCGCATTCCCTGGTCTTTCAGTTAATGATAAAAAGGGCCGTCTGTTATCACCAGTCCATTACTGGCTCTGGAATAATGCTCATAGCAGCAACTCAGTGAATTACTTTTTATTTGCTTAATAACATTAAAGGCGTAATTGGTCGGATAGAAGCTTTGCAGTTTAGCTTTTCCATTGCAACCTCTTTTGTGGCCTCAGATACACTTTTCCTGGATTCCTTCTCTGCAGAAAAGGTTAATTCTGATGAATTAACCAAGCTCTATCATAGTTTTGCTGCTTGAAAGATTTGTTAAGAATTGGAACCTGCCAAACCCCAGCTCACTTACAGCCAAAATCCAATTTGACTTCAGTCTTCTAATAAGAAAAGCTAGCGCATTAACTCATCATGTTATCTAACTCTTAAATGCATCTTTTTGATAAATTGTTAAGTGAATGTAAGTAACATACATGTAAACCACTTCATCTAAAATACACGTCATCATTTTTCCTCTGAAATTTTCATGGTAGCTCATCCTTTACATATCCTTTACATATTTTATTATTAATTTTTATGATAGCTATTAAAGACCTTCAGATGCTCTATGGTTTTCTTGCAAAACAGTGTATGTACAGTATATATGATTTTTAATAGTGCAATTAAAGTAGATACAACTGCTCTACTATATTATTATATACAGCTCTTCAATTAATATATTGTAAATGCTGTAAAAGATATATATGACTTTACTTTCTGCAATGCATATATCAGAGCATGTATTTTATTTTAGTATTTTTAAATTATTCAGCATAAAGTAGGAAAAAAATAATTTCCCAAGATGTCTCTCACCCACATTGCAGATACCTGCAAATTCATAAGCTCATCTCAGCCTAGTTAAAGATAGGTGTTTGGTTACTGGCATCACTAGTCCTGATCCAAGATGTGGGTTACCCTGTCCTTTTCTCATTCTGCAGTATAATAATAAGTGTTAGTGATGTTGAAAAACAATGTTAATACGTGTTAGTGTCAGAGACTATTATTCAGCTGTGGTGAGAAATCACATATAGAATTTATATATCATACACAGGACACAATAGAGTCAGAGAACCACACTAGGTTTTGCAGCATACTCCATATCAGGATCTACTGGAAACTTGACTATTTTGGTCAAAAGTATTTTCAAGGAAATAAATCTCTGAAACGGATGATGTGGAGCTGTAGACTGCTGCCTTCCTTTAGGAATAAAGACCATTCCAGTTGTTCATAAAATCCTACGAAGAAACAGTAATGAATCTGTTTATTGCCTGTCAGAAATTAGTGACAAGCAGTTTACTCTTCCCACGTTTTGTTTTGACTTATGTTGCTCCCAGAGCTTGGAAAAAGAGATCAAGCTGTTTCTGAACTTCACTATGTATATCTGTAGGTAGATTTTCTAATGGCTATGAATATTAGGCTGTTCCTAGCTGGCTGATATGAAAAGCAAACTTCTGTCACACTTGCTATTTTATCTGAGACTATTCTGTGCCCTGAAGCACAAGAGAACTGTGCTTTGAAACTGTATTAAAGAAAATAAAAGACCAATAATCCCACAACATTTATAACTTCATTGTCTAACAGTTACAAAACTAGGACTGTTCAACAGTCCTTAGGAGCAACTTGATGCTACACAGACTTCAGTTGAGCTTATTTCCCAAACAGCTGTGATTAGAAGTGATTAAGCCTCTGAAATGTCAGGCCAGTCAGCCTCACTTCCCTGGAAAGGTGATGGAACAGCTCATTCCAGAGGTCATCTCTAAGCATGTGGAGGAAAAGAAGGTTATCAGGAGTAGTAAGAATGGATTCACCAATGGGAAACCACACTTAACAAATCTAATAGCCTTCTGTGATGGTGTGAGTAGCTGGGTAGATGAAAGGAGAGCAGTGGATGTTGTCTACCTTGACTTCAGCAAGGCTTTTGACACTGTCTTCCATACCTGCATGTAGGTAAGCTCAGGAGGTGTGGGTCTGATGAGTGGATAGCGAGGTGGATTGAGAACTGGCTGAAGAACAGAGCTCAGAGGGTTATAATCAGCTTTGCACTCTAGTTGAAGGCCTGTAGCTAATAGAGCTCCCCAGGGGTCAGTACTCAGTCTAGTCTTGTTCAACATATTCATCAGTGACCTAGATGAAGGGACAGAGTGTACCCTCAGCAACTTTGATGATGATACAAAACTGGGAGGAGTGGCTGACACACCAGAAGGCTTTGCTGCCATTCAGCAAGACCTGGACGGGTTGGAGAGTTGGCTGGACAGGAAAATAATGAAGTTCAAGAAGGGTGAGTGTAGAGTCCTACACCTGGGGAGGAATAGCCCCATGCACTGGTACAGGTTAGGGATTGACTTGCTGGAAAACAGCTCCACACAGAAGGACCTAGGAGGCTTGGTGGACAAAAAGTTAACCATGAGCCAGCAATGTACATTTGTGGCCAAGAAGGCCAATGGTACCCTGGTGTGCATAAGGAAGAGTGTGACCAGCAGGCCAAGGGAGATTCTCATCCCCCTGTACTCTGCCCTAGTAAAGCCACATCTGGTGTAATGTGTCCATTTCTGGCATTCCCAGCTCAAGAGAGATAAGGAACTACTATTGGAGAGAGTCTAGTAGTAGAGAAGTCCACCTTAGCTAATTTCCTTAAATCTCCTAACCCATGAGGTGGAGGAAAAGCAGAAAAATAAGTTTACAGACTGAGAAAGACATCCCAAAATACTTTATATAATTTTCTTCTATCTAACTTGTTCACTCACCATAGTGCGCCTGTGAGAACAACCATGGGGATTTGTTACAAATCCCGCTCAAGTATACTCGGGTTGCTGGGAAGTAGCTGAAGTTAAGAGGGCATCAAAAGACTTTCACAAAGACTATTCTGACCTTGAAATTTCTTGTGGATCTCAAAAAGTGAGATGCTGTGTTGAAAACACAGAACAGAAATTTCAGTAAGGTTTATTTTCCCCTTAGACCTTTCCTATACATTCATCCATGAATCCCTTACTGTCCTGGGTTAGGCTTGGGTTAATTATCACAAACAGCTGCTGGCCCAAGCATCTGGGAGGGGCCACGGCTGGGATAAACAACCAAACCAGTCAATGGGATATTCCATACCATACTGAGTCATGTCCCTATAAAAAGGAAGGGCTGGCTGAGGGTGGGTGTGTTTGCTTTCAGCTTGCTTTAGTGTGTGGCTTTGGTGCAGCTGAAACAGGGAAAGTTGGCATCTTGGCAACAGGTAGAGCCTTCTCAGCTTCTATTAATCACCTTGTATATGATTTTATTAATGCTAGTATTATTACTGTTGTTTTCTTCTCTCTTTGTTTTGGTTTGTTAAACTGTCCTTACTTCAGCCCCTGGGGTCTCACCTTTTTCTTCTTCTGATCCTTTTTCCCATCCCACAGGAAGGAGTGGTGGGAATGGAAGCAGTGTATGAGTGGCTGCACAGTGTTTAGCTACCAGCAGAGGTTAAACCACAACACTTACCCATCGCTTCATTGACTATTATACCTACAAATACATGCTCAGAACAAAACTAGAGCTCTCAGATGAGCTTGCCCCAAATTGTGAGGGAATTCTGATTTCATCAAGTTTTAGACCCAAAGTGTCTCTCCTTTATCAACAGTAGATAAATCCAGCAAAGGAATCATTCACAACAGCTTGACACTAATGTGTGTTAAGGACTTTACTTTCAGGCTGTTTTTCATTATAGGGTGTGATTAGACCTCTCTGCTGAAAGGACTAATCTAATCCAGGGAAGACTAAACCGCTGGTATCAAATACATGTTCTCAAACGACCAACTGATATGTTTTCCCAAGGAATCATGCTTGACATGTAGGGATGGAGAACAAGTCCTCATAATCTATGATTTACTAGCTCTTTCTAAGCAATTCTGGCTGTGTCAATAAATTCATTCACAGCTTTAATTGTGTTAATAAATTGAACATAATTACACTTACAGCATGCCACAAACTTCCTCTGGCAACTCTAGTTGGTTTCTTAAGTAACAGTTCATCAGAAACCATCAGTGCTGCTTAAAGTTCCCTATGCTTCCTGTTGTAGAAAAACTTAGTTGAAACTTGGGAGCTAGTAGCTTAAACATTGTTAATAGCTAGAGCAGACAAAGCTAGCAGCTTACACATTAATAGCTAGAGTAGACAAAGCCTATGGATTGTGGTATATGGACTGTAACAACTATATTACAACATGATGAATAGCTAACTACAGAATCAGCTGAAACCAGCCTGGAAGGGTGTGATATTGTATAAAGAGATGGCAACTTAGCAACTGCTTAGTAATGAAACGCTGAACAAATCAAGCCAATGAAAACCAAGAAGATGCCCTAGACCTTAATATTACTGTTGGTCCAAACTATTGCAAAAGGCATGGGGAACTGAGGCTCTAAGAGTATAACTGCCCAGGGATTTCTTTGTTCAGGGTCCTTCTTCAGAAGCACCCAACTCAAGCTGAAGACCTATTAATGAAACGTACTTTCATACAGGAATCTATCTTTTGGCTTATGCTGAAACCTAGAGTCATACCCTGTTATTGGCAGCTAGCATAAGTAATTTCCATAACATTCCAGGAAAAAAAACTCACCTGATTTCTGAAATTTGTCTTAAAATCCAGCTTTCCCATGTTTACAGAATGAAAGGAGAGACTGTGAAACATACTTTAGACCCGGAAAGAGTGGAATGTTTCATTCATTTTTCACCAATTATTTAACCAGGATGATAAATAACTTATTGTGTTTGTACACACAGCTAGGAGTTACAAATCTATCTCCATTGAGGTTTTGGGAATTATCTTCTGTTTGGCTACTCTACTTAAGTATTTAATAATTCATTAATTTTTCAAGTGATTTTATTTTGATCTGTCTTGGGCATCCCTTTGGTCAAACCTTAAACAATGAGAATGTTGCATATTCTTCATCCTAGAACTTGGATTTCCTCCTTGCTGCACATATAAATCTTTAACAATCAATAATTAGACAGGATTAACAAATAACAAAATATCATGAATCCTTTTCTATGTTATGTCATCACAAAAAATGTACCCTTAAATTGCATCTTATTCTCCTGTTTTTTCTTCATGTTAACATTGTTGTCTTAACATGTACAAAATTTGTTAATTTTTTAAAGTGTAATGTAGAAATGGTGACTATTTACTCTTTGTGGGTAACATTCTTATTTGTGAATGACCTATATAGGATCTATAGTCCCAGCTGAAAAAAATGATGGTATATAAGTGTTATTTTTTAATCAATAGGCTCTTTCTATGAAAACATTGATTCTGTTTCAGTGTTTTCATAATAGCACAAAACACATTGTAGGAATTACTGATGGTGCAGAACATTATCAGGTGCACACAGCATGATGCCTGCACTGTGTTCATGATGAAATTTTTAAAGAACATCTAGCAAGCTAAACTCTGATGCATCACTAGATAAAAATATGGAACAAATAGAATGATCTACGAGAAATGTTGCCTCTAGCACAAATGACTGCATCTCATTAATATCCATGCAGTTATCTGCAGAGCACAAAAAATACATCTCTATGTTTTAGCTAGAACAGATACCTCTATGCAGTACTGCATTTGGGTTGTACAAGACATGCACAGAATATTTCCTGATTAAATTAACCTGTGTAAGGTTCTTAAGGTTATATTTTTCTTTCTTGTGCATTCATATCTAACCTGAGGGTAAGCCTTATTTTCAGCATCTGTCTTAATAAAATTTTTTTGGTGATCCTCAGCACAAAGAACTTCTGCTTTGAACAGTTTTCATTATTACATCATCATTTGTAGACCAAATAGTATCAAACTCCTAGTACAACTTAGCCATTTTTTAGTACTGGGAGAAGGCTCAGTAACATCTTAAGAGAGAATATAAGCACAACACAATCAAACTTGTAGGATACACACGTACCATGCATGTGTCAGAGATGTTTGCATGATAAATTACAAAGACCATGTGGTAAATTGCAGTTTGTGCTTTTGACTGCCTCATCTACCCCTCTGCTTACTAATCCATCTCCACTGGGACCACTTCTATCATTTAAAAGATCTGATCAACATCAAATAGCTCCCTTAAAAAAAACACAAAACAACCTGCTACTATACATAAAGCAGGTTTATTTAACTACAGTAAATGCTGGATGCCAGCAACCTTCAGCTAACCCATTTCATGTCACTGTAAAGGGCCATAACTGACAAAAAAAGACTGGAACAGTATGTGGAAAGGCCTTGCCACAGCTCTTAATAGAGATCTTACTGCCCCTGAAAAACTCTGTCTAATGGAACTGTGAGGTGAAATCATGGTCCAGAAATAGTACTTTGTACTAAAAAAAAAAAAAAAAAAAGGCCCAAAAACCCAAAAGAAAACCCTAAAAAGATAAAAAGAAAAAATAAAGGAAATGTACTACCTCCCCACTCCACAAACACATCCAGAACAGTTCTGTGAGCTCTCAAAGTCCTAAACCAGAAAAATAATCTGACATCTGATGCAATATTGAGACTAATATCTTAATTCCATATGGTTAGATTAATCCATTAATCATTGCTAAAAATAATTGTGCATGTACCTAAATTAGCTGGATCTTTCTTATGGGAAGCAAAGAAGAATAAAAGGCTTTATAACACTAAAAGCAATTCCTGGGTCTGATAATGAACATTGTTTTTAAGCACTCACTCTTACACTACTGCTTTCCCATGAAAAAAAGCCATGTCCTCGCCTTCACTGAGCATGGTATTAGCGCCTCAGAACTGCACTGCTCTGGAGCCCAGACTTAATTAAATAACAAGGTTAGGATCAGACAATATATCAAGGTTATAAACTGGAGCGCTAACCTTCTGGAGGGGAGAGATTCCCAGCTTTCAAAAGGAAACAGGATTTTGTGTCTATATTTGGAATGTCCTGAGAGAACAAACTTTAGTATCAGCATAAATTAAGTACAGAGAAGGTAATTTAGGTACAGTTAGTCTCTTTTCTCCATCTGTGCCTTCGTTCAGAATTGGAGTTCCTGAGCATGCAGTGGTAGTGCTGCCACAGCTGATAACAGCACCAAAAATGAAAGCAGGCTGATTTCCAGAAGCTTTGGTCAGGTCCTGAAGAGTTGCAACTGTTGGCTGGTCTTTAGGAAAGAGCTTCAGCTCAGAATCCTTCCTGCTTTCTTCTGTTTACTCCTTAGTTGATTACATGAAGTTCAGTGGCGCTGAACTCTGTCTCCAGAGCTCACCCTGACACCAAGGACATCTCTAGATGTACTAGAGCTGCTCCAAAAATGTGCATATCAATTAGAAAAAAGGTGACCATTGGCCAATGCCTAATAGGAGGGGGGACTGTCTTTTCTGAAATATGCCTATACCAGCAGCACGTTCCCCTTTAGAGCAATGAGGTCTGTTCATAGAGGAAGCTGCTGTATAAAGCAGGCAGAGACCTGTGCATGGAGAGAGACTCTAAGGATTAGGCCATAAATGTTTAACCAAGGGGGGATTGTCTGGTGTGCTAAGCCTAGTTGTCTGGCAAGACCTAGAGGAATACTACAAATTAGACAAGTAATCAATAGCATTCAGATTTCCAAGAGAACAACACAGAATAGAAACCTCAAACTCATTTAATTGTGTTGCTGGAAAGTTTCCCTTTGTTTCAAATTACAAAAATGCTTGTTATAATTTTGTAAAAGATATTCTTAATTTCATTGTGACTGTTTTTCTAAAAAGAAGATAAAGCATCGTTATTAAATCTTCATGCAAACTGTTATGTATGGAGTAACATTATAAGAGAACTGTTGTATTTCCAGAGATAATACTTGAAAGCTTAATGGTACTTCACTGAAACAAAGTTTGAAAAGTCTGAAGATACATAGTCAAAGCTTGGCTAAACAACAAACAGGGAAGAATGAGATAATCGTTTGCAACAACCTGTAGGATGCATGATCCAAAAGGAATGAAGAATTATAGGAAGGTACGGTAAAGTGAATCAGGGGCTAATGGAATGAAAATAAGAAATGGAAAATTTAGGCTGACCACATCAGGCCAAAGTTCTTACTGCAAAAATTTATTAAGTGGCCAAACAGCCTCCTAAAAGACATGCTGGAATTGCTGAAATTATCTGAAATAGTTAAAATGAATCTACATACAGACTGTAATGGCAGGAGCAATATCAGGATGGGTGATGAGGAAAAGATCTCAACCTATGATTGCCTGGTTTCATCTCTTCATTGCACCATCCTGAGACTGCAGTGGAAGCATCCTAAATGTAAGTAGGAAGAACAGAAGCAGATGGTGAAAGACAAAAATAAAAAAATCTAGATTTACATAGGCATTATACTCTTATTAAAAAAAAAAAAAAAAGAAAAAAAAAAAAGGAAAAAAAAAAAAAAAAGGAAAAAAAAAAAAAAAAAAAAAAAGGATTTTATAAACCCCAAA
>WTSP01020410.1:114275-126548 GCA_025331215.1 Actenoides lindsayi
AAAAAAAGGAAAAAAAAAAAAAAAAGGAAAAAAAAAAAGAAAATGGAAAAGGCTTTCATAGTCCCCAGAACAATATGTGAATTATACAAATATGGTCCCTGACCAGCCCATGGGGGTAGGAATTTCACAGCTAAGTGCTTTCAGTTCCATATCAGTGAGTTTCCAGGCTGACACTGGTTCTCTGGGAAACCAGATTTCATGACATCAAGTCAGTTTTTCGTTTGCTGAAAGGCCTTACATTCTTTATGTGCATCCAGGCTGATGTCACTGAAAGGTGTACTTTATAATGAAACTTATCTTTTCAATGTCTACATATAGTAGGATTACTTTAAAACCAAGGTTTTTCCTTCCTGATAGCAAACTTCACTTATTCTAATTTACTCATTCCAGTCCTGCCACTGAATCTGTATGTTAAATAATGGGATACTTGTGGATGATTCAGCTAATAGTGTTGCTATCTATACACAACAGTGTAACATATTAAGAATAGATGACTTGGGCTCAGGTACACTGTATATCTGCTAAGAAAGGACTCAGCTGTATTTTGAGGTTGCAGATCTTGGGTAACTAATTGAAAGAATGCAGAAGAGGCAGAAAAGTCGCCAGCACCATTCTTCAGTCAGCAGACTAACCCAATTCAAAAAGCAGCCTGGAATGAAAAATAAATTAATAAATAAATAAATAAAATGTAAAAGGGAATAGCAGTACTGCTATCAAAGTTGGTTCTTTGCAGTGATTCAAGTCAGTAAACAGGAAGTGGGAGTTGTACAACCACTTGCCAGTATGTAGCGTCCTAAAATTTATTTCCACATATGGACTCAGACTTGAGAATCCAACTATTTTCAGTGCATATGAGTATTATTCTAACATGTTTTATTGGCTAACCTGAAAAGCCTATTTGTCAAGACTTTATTGTTTGAAAACAATATAGCTGGACAACATTGATCCAACTTGGGGTCTGTGAAGACAGATTTGAGTTTGAACTGATATAAGAAAACATACAGATGTTTGATGACTGGTCATTTTCACATCTGCCAAGAGGATTGTGATAATTCTATTTTTTTTAAGGTCTCCTTCTTACTTACTGAATTCCTAATACCACTACTGTTTAGATATCAGGGTACCTAACCATCTAATATATTCATAGAATCAGTCTGAAGTTAACTATAATTCTTGATTTTTTCTCCTAACATGCCCTGTTACAAACTATGGACATTTGTATAGTTAAATCTATCATCAAAGGATTGGAAAAGTATTGTATGACTTTTTTCTTATTGAAAAAGAATCGAACTCCAATATGTCAGTCAAGTGACTTACTTTATAAGAAGAAAATCAGTATTTATTATAAAAACAAAGTATGTATCATTAGTTTGCAAATATACACATTTATGGCAAAATCACCCTTGTTATTTTCAAATAATAATACTTGATCTAATATTGACTACATTATTACTAGACTGGAACTAACACAATCTCATCACTTCTAGGGAATTGTCTGAGTGGTGTTATGCATTCTGTTGTATTTTGGGAATAGAAATATCCCCAACTTGTTTGCACCTAAGTATAGTTATCCTTTATACTTCTGTTCAGGAAGGATCTTTTCATAGAGACTGGTGATTATCCTTCAACTTAAAAATTATTATCCCTTACCTTTATGGAACCTAACGCACATCAGAAATGAACCTGACACCACTTTGCTCTTGAATGATCTTCCTCAATTATTTTAAGAATGAAGTATACCACTAGAAAAATTATAATTTACAGAATTCTCCCACTCCCGGGTTTACTTTGATTCTGTGCAAATTTGCCAGAATGAAAAGATTACATCCTTAAAGTAATCAGGTGAAAAAAAAGTACATTGAGGTTTTTTAAATTAAAATATTTCTTTTGACGAAGGGATTAGTCTAAGTTTGCACACTCAGTGTAATTAGTGCATATGGTCCAGCTGTGAAGAAATAGCTGAGGACTTCTAACTTATTATTAATTAGGCTCATTAAAATGCAAGTAAGAGAACGATGCCTAGATAAACAATACCTTATGTCATAAAGTCATTACTTGACAAGAGCTAGTCTTGCTAACAGAAGTCATTACTGATATTTTAAAGGAGCTTTTTTTTTTAGACTCCATGGGTGCCAGTTAACTACTTTTGACTGACATCAAGGACAGACATGCAAAGCTGTAAGGAGCCAGCCGTACAGCACAGCAATTCTTTTCACATCATTTCAAAATATGTCTGGTTGAGGTCAAAGGTTGACAACCAAATGACAGGCCTTCTTCAATTGCTGTGGTGTCACAGCAGGAGTGTGTCAGGGAAATTTTCCTGGGCCCCTCTGTGAATTTTTACATGTTCACATTTCTTTCCTTGTCTTGTAAGTGGGACAGGATTGGCAGATTTGTGATTAACACCTCAGAAGGAGAAGTGTAGACACCATCCCAGGTTGGGAGCTCATGGTAACTGCAGCTAATAATCAAAAGGTTCTCCTTCCACATTAGTACAGTACAAGAGACCAGCATTTTATCTGTGTTCATTTGTATTAGGAAAGGGGTGTGAGATTAGCAAGGGCTTTAGCTCTGTACATTGGTAGGACTTACTGTATTTTTCACTATCAGCACACCTCCCAGAGATATTAGTGTAAGGAAATTTGTTCTCTAGACAAAGAAAAAAAAATAAAAATCTTTCTATTAAATACCAATAAACCAGACCCCAAATTGTTATTAGAGCTTTATAAATGTTTGTGTTTCTTTATAGTCCAGGCATACTCAGAAATAACTCTACTGATACAGCCTCCACTCCTAAGGCATCAAAAGCTGCTATTGACAGGTGCTGAAATGAGGGTCTACCTTTAACACAGGGTCAATTGATAAATGCCTGACCTTGACTTTTGACTAGTATGAAGAGCTGTCAGGCAACGTGCATCATTATAAGCGGTAAGTAAGCTCTGAAGAGGTCTGAGTCATTTATATGTTTAGTAAAATAAGTTGTGATAGAAAGAAAAGATGAGAACCAAATTGCAAGAAAGTAAGAATGCAAGGAATATAATTTTACCCAGATTTGGATAACTAAAGTTTGACATAATAAAGACTTCCCATTGTCTGTTTACCATCCCCTTGAGTTGTTTTGTCCAGTGAACAAATCAAAAAGGGATATCTTGAGTGTATCTGACAAGCACTGTAAAGTACTTCTTGCTTCATCTCAGAGAATCTGCACACTTCGTACCATCCTTGCTCTCCATACTCACCAGTCTTAAAGTCTGCTCCATAATAGGTAAGTTTGGGTCCTTGGGACTATTTTTAACACTTTTTTCACCATGTATTACACCTCTTACTTATCACACATATCCATGGCTGGATGTAGAAAAAGGTATTTCACCACTGGAAATGATACATGATATTGAACTGTAAGCAAGTACAGAAATGCCTAGGAGATACAGTGAATTAAGCAGCCAAGACAAACAAGCAGATCTACATTTCTAGATACATATCTGTCACTGATATGGAGTATTGCAAATCCAAGACTTTGAAACTCCTAAGAAAGACTTACGTCCTACAAACAGGCAGTCACGATTCACATGTGAATCTACTCCCTTTCATGAATATGAGAAATGATAGCCACATCTTTAAGCAGATGCAGGAATATCACAGAAGGCAGCTTCTGTCTTTTTTTTTCACATCCTGAACTTGCAAGAGTTCTGCTGTACTTCAAATAGCAAAACCAGATTTGCTCTAATCACAGGAAACTCTTATGAACTTGAAAGTATCCTGTTCCAGTCTTATGACATCTGTTTTCATTACAGAATGAGAGGAAGACCAAAAACTAGGCAAGACCTGCTTGGCTTATTCTATGTTTGTTTACTCTGTAAGCACAGGTGGAGAAAAGTAGTAGCACAGAACAGATAATGAAGTACAATATATTGGAAGATGAAAATGAATAATTAGTTGGAGCTGAAGATATCACCAAAACCTTGCAATTAGTGCAAATCAAGACAAATTATACTCAACCCATATGATAAATTTTTATGATTGAATTCTAAGCACATGAGGGAAAGCCTTAATCTGATCCACTGTAATTGCGTATCTTCTCTCTACTCTAATACATATCCTTATTGTACAGGGTACAGGTAAATGTTAAGTATGTAGAAAGCAAAAAAAAACCAGTTTCAGCATCAGAAGAATCTAGAAAAATCTCACAATCCTACCAGTTCCTGAAATGTACCCTCTTTCCAAGATAATCCAGATGAACCTTCCCACTGTTTTTTGGACAATGTGAGCATTAATCATGATTTCACATAACATGTAACTGCTGACAAAATCTGTAGTCCAAACAATAAATGTCTTTATATGTCACAATCTGTATGTTAACAGAGCATAGCCAGTTACTCATTAAATGATTATCTACCTGGTGCATCTCAGCACCCACAGACCACATGTGGAATACTCCATTTTGTCTTGGGAGATCTCAGAACAAAACTCTATGACCTGTGAGACAGCCTCTTGGGTGGAAACCCAACTGTTGCTATGTGTATGAAAATAAAGACAAATGAATGGGAAGAAACACTTGATCTTTCCACATGGGCAAGAAGTTTAGTCTCACAGGCTGCTTTTGAACTCATCACCAACCATCAGGCCTGGAGGTGTCATGAGGGACCAAATATGTTCTGGCAGCTTGGACTCTTTTTCCTTATACACACACACACACACACAGAGAGACACATACATAACTATGTGTACATAGCTTGATTGCTGCAGCAGAGCAAATAATTTACATTGAAAAAGTAGGTAATTTGAATGAGCTGTAATCTACCATAATCTTTTAAGTTCTAATTGCTGAAACTAGTCTGAGATTAGTTTATGATGCACAGATAACCTTTTTTTTTTTTTATGAAGAGTTTAATGTGACCATCTGATAGTTAATCAGAGTGCATTGATTAGTTTTGATGTCTGTTAGAGTCTAGTAGTGAGAACACTAAGTTTTAGAGACAAAATTTCTGATTTCAAAGTATATTTGACAATATTCACTCAAAATAAATTGTTTGCAGACATAAACAAATTTGTAACCTTCTTTGAGCAAGTATACACAAGTTAAATCCCGCTTTTTTTTTCCCAAATGCCTTTTTACTAAATATTTTTTCTTCTGCATGTAGTGTTATTCTACTGTTGTAATTCTTAAATGTATCTTAAAGCTGTCCAAAGACTCTCTATGTTTATCAAGAACAATTAAGACAAAGCAACTGCAGAATGTGAAAAGTCAACATCCTTGTAGGCTTTATAAATACCTGTATACTATATAAATATATGCACAATATATAAACCATGTTTGTGCAAAGAATAACAGTAAAAATAGAAGAAGGAGTGATTTCCCCCAGTGCAATGAGAGTTTGCAAGGCTTGAATCTCAGCTTGTTCTCCTTTCTCAGCTGTGCTAGTGGTACTTTTGGTAATACTTCAGCAAATGTCTTCCTCTTTACTTTAGGCAGTCAGATATACAAAGTGGAGATGAGGATGGCTGTTGAACAGCTGTGATGAGTCCTGATTGAACAAATGCTGAAATAATAAAAAATGGTAGCGTTGCGGAAAATGCGTGATGGGAGCCCAGACCAGCATCATCAGAAATTGCCGTAACACAGCTACCTATAAATTAAAATACCGCCCAGCCACACTCTTGAGCTAAGTGCTGACATCTGGGTAAGGCTGGCAAGAAGCTAAAACACACTCGTGTTTTATCCCTGTGTTCTCACCGATGCAGGGTGGACATGTCTGTCACATGTATGGAGGTGAGCGCGTGGATTGAGCTGTGCTGCCCGTCGAGCTTCAACCTGGGTTGCGGGGCAGGAGATGTCTTGCCCTCCATTTCAATGCTGTGAGCATCCTTCGTGACCTTCCCTCTCCCTTCCCAGCACACGCTGACACATCCAGCCTAAATTTGTGTCTCGCATCACCTCAGGATACTCATGGATAATTTCATTATTTTGGAGAGAAAATGCAAATGAAGCCAGACAGCTGGTGCTTTCCTCGTGGCGAGGAGTGATGGAGGGGCCCGAGGCCTACCTCATCAGAGGCTCTCATACCCGTCTGCTCAGACAGGCCCTGGCGGGAGGAGAGCGGGGAGGCTGCGGGAGCAGCGGGAACAGATGGCAGCGAAGGTAGGAAGATGGAGAAGCAGGAGGGGCCGGAGTTGTTCAGAGGAAGAGGTAGTGTCAGTTACCTGTGGGCTGATGCAGCCTTACAGGACAGTTCTGCATCTCTCAGCCTCCTCTGCTTTGCAGGGTATTTTTAATTCACCAGGGATGTGAAAGACAGTCGCTGGTTAGGTGTTGCGCAGCATCCTTAAACTCGGGATTTTTTAGAGTCTGCTGATACTGTTTTAAACTGGCAAGGACTTTGGTTTGCTGTTAATGCTGGCTGTTTGCTAACTCCTCCTAAAAACAGTGTAACCAGCAGGTTGGGGGGTTGTTTTTAAAATTCCCTGTCAAGAGTAGCCAAAACTTGAAAAAAAATTAAAATCCCCCTCAATATACAAGAAAGGGAGAGATTTTAAATCAATTTCTCCAATTATTCATGGAAGAAGGAAGGGGAAACAAAACCATGCCTGTAAAAATCTGTCAAAATATTGTCTGATAAAGCACCTTTACAAGAGGTCTGCAAGACTAACACCACTCAGCACAAACTGCCCAGCATCTCACAGCAGTTCAGACCAGCTTGTAAGGATACATTTCATGGAAACATTTTCTGACCTCTAAAAACATTAACAATACCAGGGGCATCTTAGTTGGTAGGAGTTTTTATAATATTATGTATTATTATTATTATTATCATCTAGTAAAGTTGTTTCTGGAGAAGTCTGAAATCTTTCAGTCAACATACCTGCAGGCAAACAGTAAACGTAGAATTTTTGAATGCATTAATTGGAGAGGTAGTTACTTTCAAGGCTGCAGATCAATCTCTCTCTGGGTGGTGTAAGTAGATCTTTTTAACAAAAGAATAAAAGAAAAATAGACTTGAAGGTGTTAAAATGAATAACTGTTTTCAAGCATTAAGCAGGAGCTAGAGAAAGTAAGAAAACTAGTATCTTATATATATATAGACCCATACTCAGAAATATTTTAACAAATTAATTACCATGACTTTGCATCTATCCTATGCTAAGATCTCTGTTTAAAAGTTATTCAGATCTGGCTAGAAATTGTAATAATATATCATTTGATTATAAAAGCTAATCTCTAGTCCATCAGGTGAGTAAGCAAAAGGTCAGTATTATCACTGAAGCAGATTCATAGACTTCAGGGGACATGACTGATGCTCTGCTAACGGACCTAATAACTGGTGTCTGGCAACACAACTAATAACACAGGATTCAAGAGACTTGGCTCCCAGTACTTTTTAGATACAGATCTGAAGTTAAACTGCTACCATAAATCTTGTGGTCATCAGTTCAGAAATATGCAGGCACATAAAAGGTTTAGATCCTGTTTGCACAGAGCGCAAATGCCTGTTGCAGGCTGTTGCTGGGGATCTCTTCTACTTCTTCCCTCTCTTCCCAACCTTCACTGACATCCATACAAAGCCATCAAGCTTTCCATCCACCTAATTTGCATTATTTGTCCATCTCTCCCATGTGACTGTTCTCAATCTTGTGGGCTATGTACCTCTACTCCTCCAAGATTTTTTTCCTATCCCTTTCCACACAGTGTTATCCAATAACTTCCCACCCTTCCTTTTGCAAGCAACACCAACAGGCACAAGGGCTTCTCCTTCGGACGCTGCCTACACTGTTTTTCCCTCAGATGCTGTGTACAAAAAGCTTCTCCCGTTCCCCTCCAACCTTTCCACCGTGTCTTTTCATTCAAACATGCCTTTAGTTGACCTTCTGCTACTTCTCAGCCCCCAGCTAAATCTGCTGCCACCAGTTGCTTCATTCAGTTCCCCCCTTTAGTATTCCTCTCTGTTTTTGACTCATACCCTCTTTATTCTTCTCACCACCTTTCTTCCTCTCACAGTTTAGCATCCATGATGAAGTCAGCTGAATAATTGGTCGTTTTGTGCTAACTATTGTTCCTCTCTGGTCTCTTTGCTGCTAAATCCCATTGCTTTGACTCAACCTCCTTCAGCACTGTCCATAAGCCTTCCATATTGCCATGACTTTCAGCCCATCAGCTTTGAGGTATTCTCCTCTCATCTACCTAAGCATAGTGCTTGGGAGTTCTCTTTATCCCTGCCTAACTTTTGCAGAGCTTTAACTTTGGTTCTCAGTCACCACAGCATTTTTTCCTATATTTTTCAACCTCTATGTTGAAACATAAATCTGTCATGTATTGTCCAAAAATAAAATCTTGGCCTCTGAGTTCCCTTCATATGTGTTTTATGATAGGTTAAATTTATTATGAAGAAAAATCCAAATTCTGTCATGTCCTCTGGCAGAAGGCTTCCTACCCAGGCTTCCTTGCTTCCTCCCATCGTTATTATCAGTTCTTTTGGTGCATATCAGGGGCATTATCCTCAACACAACCTAGATAGAAGCCTGTGTGTAAGCCTGGAAGATATTTATTGTGTAGCATCTCCATGTTATAGATTTTTATGTCAATCTATATAAAGATAACTCTTGGATGGTATCGCTCGCTTCACACCCTGATTATTTGCAACATCATTTTCTTCTTGCGTCAGATTCATCACTTATGCTCACTTTCAGAATGTCTCTGCAAATTATCCATCATATCCTGATAAGTAGGAAGCTGATTCCCACATCTGATCTGTTTGGACTGCTATCTTTCGTTACACACTCATACTTCACTGTCTTTATAATTCTCATTTGCAGCAACCACAGAAACACAATAAATAGATTTTGGATGTATGTACACTGTAAACTCTCATATGTACTAAGGATGCCTCACATCTTAGGCTGTATTTCCCTTTTTGCTTTGTCTGTGTCCACATTTTGTCACTACTTTCTATATTGAGGTAGCTCAAAAATGAGAACAAACTCTCTTTTAGTCTGTGCTTTAATGCAGTAGAACAACTCTTAAGTAAAATCAGTTTCTATGAGCTATGTTAAAATAAAAGATTAACACCAAAAGGTGAGCTCAGAAAAAATATGCACTTGTGTTCATGCATCTACTTGTTGATAGAAGAAAGCTGTGGGAAATATAAGCATCTATCTAGTCTTCTAGTCTAGTCTTCTCTATCCTACTTATTCCTCCTTTACATGAAACAATTAGAAGTCTCCCTGGGAAAAGGAATGGGATTTTCCATCTCAGGGATTAGGATATTCATCAGAATAAGGGTCATCCTTGACTCAGCTTTCAAGGGCCAATTATGAATTTCAATTATGCAGTCACTAAAAAGAGAGAAAGATTGACCGAAGAATAGGAGTAGTTTTGGGCAGGAGCATCAACAGAGTGGTAAACACTGTAGGAACTGTGGGTAGACAAAGGGACGTGTCAGCTCCAAGCAGAAATGAGCTGTATTAGCAATCTCTCTGCCAGCTCCCAGCGAGGCTAAGGCATAGCACAGCAAAGCCTTGTGTGAGGCACACTATCTGAAGACTAAAAGTTTTTTAATCTGATCTGCTCTACACATCCAGCTGTGCAAATTACACTCACAGAGGACCATGCTGACAGATTTTCACTGCTTCTTGTTCTGGAGATGCTTAACAGACTCTCTGTGTCTCTGTATAGACCTTCATTGTAAGATGTAGGATAATATTGGGCACTGAAGATTTACAGCTCCCTAAGGAGCTGTGAATATTTTTTCTGTAAAAAAACCCCAAACCAAAACAAAAAAAAAAAAAACCCAAACAACTTGAGAGTTAGAAAATATTTTCTCTTTAAATGCCCTCATTCAGGAATAGAGTCAAAGTCACACTTGATAATCAGCCAGATTTTTATTGATTAAGCAAACAAATGATCTGTTAACATCCTTAAGATACATAGCAGCTTTTTTTTTTTTTTTAATCAAAGAGACACTGTTTAGCCATCAGCATTTACAAAAGCAGCAGCACAGACATGTCAAGTTCAACATGTTTTCATTCTGTGTTACTGAGCTCAGCAGTTAGACCATTCATTAATTTCCCCCTTCTCCTCAACACACCGTCTGTGCACCTTATTTATATTCACCTGCTGCCAATTTAACACCCCGAAGAGGCACACCTGCAGTGGCAGCAGCTTCCCATTACTGCTGCTGGACTCTATGTTTTAGTCCATTTTAAGGTTAACTTTGCTGTAGAGCTCGCTCTGTCTAACCCCTGGATTGCTTGAAAACCATGCTGATTACACCGCCAGCTCGTTTAGCTTGCTGCAATTTGCACTTGAGCATGAGCTGGCTCCTCAGGTGTTGCCAGCACTGCACAACACTTTACCTTCTGATTTCACATACCTGTGTTTATGTTAGGAAACAAACTATCCTGCAGTGCCTGAAATAAAGAGTGCTGGCTGTGAAATGGAAAACAAAACCTTCTCTTGAATTACAGAGCTGTGGGTATTTGATTTCAAATCATGTGTCTCACAGACCCTCCCCTCCATGTGGGGTCCACATAACCTAAAACATATGACAAAGGCAGCACTAAACATTGCTGTCTACCCTGCAAAGAGCCTCCTGTTTTCAGTATAGTGAAGAAAAGAGGAAACAATGCACTCAGCAGCTCTTGTTCTGTCTCTTTTGAGGTCCAGTAGAAGCCGTGGGCTCTGGAAAGGCAATTCACTTCCTTCAGTTGAATCCAGGGTTCAATCTTTTGAACACTATATATAACCAGTGGCCCAAAGGTAGAAGTCCAGCAACTTTGCTGTCTTCAAGCAGGAGTGCATGCCATAAAGCTAGAAAAGAAAATGAGTTGATCATGTATCTTCAAGTGTTACGTAGCAGAAACAGTCACTCCTGCACCAATCCTGGGCTCCACTCCAGTTGGAGTGATTTCTAGTTTGCAAATTCACAATCTGAGTATCATGTGAACCTTCAAAGATCGGGTTAACATAATGATTTCAAAACAAAATTTCTTTTGTCAATAAGCCCTACTTACAGAGAAGAGTCCTCTAACCCTATGTGCAGTAGAAATGCATAAATGACAGTCTTTATTCATGACAGCACTTCAAGATGCACAAGGAAGAAGTACATAAACAATACATCCATGGTCACAGCCGTTAGGCAGAAACCGGAAGATAGGGATTGAATGCATTACATGTGATTCCCCTATTTGTTAGACTGTTGGGTACTCAGAGGTGGGTAAGGGTGTTCTCAGCCTTCACAGAGGTACATAAAAAGTGACAAAAGCACACCAAGAGAGTAAATAGTGTGTCACTGTAGTGGTGTGAGGTCTAGTTCAAAGTTTTGACCTCTATAAAGAAGCAAACTTCGTTTTCTTCAAACATTGCAGATGAAATCCTAATCCAGTGAAGTAGTAAATAAAATCCCATTCCTTTAAATGAAATCAGGATTACTCCAGGCCCTGATATAGTAGTGTGCAACCAAATAAATTGTTGAAATTGATGAAGTCCACAGTTTAACTTGTATGGGTCACAGAAAAAAGATTTCTAGTTAAAGCGTTCACAGTTATGAACCTGGTCTGAATGTTACGTTCTTGGAAATATGAATGGCAAACAGTTTTACAATCATTGGATGTCCTTCTATGTAATTTGCATTTTGAAATCAAATGACGAAAGGGTAAAGCAGCACCACACAGTGCTGTCACAGACATCTATCAAGACATATAGACTTCTTTCACCAAGGTCTCCAGTTTTCACAGTGTATCAGAAGACCAAGATACTTCTATGCAAAGGAAAGTGGTTGATAACTCTGGACATGATTTTGTCTGCCCTGGCAGACAAAGATTCGTGGAGAAGCCAATGTCCTAGAAAGGAGAAAAGAAACTTCCAGAAGTTGGTGTTATTTGGATTGATAAAGGCATTTGAAATGACCAAGAAAGATCGTGGAGAAACAGATTAGTGGATGGGTGACATCAGTCATAGGAGGTGATACGAAGTGATGGGATCACATGAATTAGATATATCATTGAGGGTAGTTCTACACTTCATCCTTTGTTCTCTCCAAGGTATTATTCATATATAAATCTTCTGTACATTGTGTGATACTTACTAAGATTTTAAGGTTGATGCCTGTCCTGGTTTGAGTGAGAACAGAACTAATTCTGTTCTGTAATTTTGGTTTTCAGCTCAGTTCTTCTAACTGCACTTTCTGAAGTTAACAGCCTGTTTTCAGTGTCTGCTTCTAGCAGTGATAACACCTCATGTTTAGAGTTACTACCAAGGATTGGTGTGCAGACCAAGGCCAC
>WTSP01020410.1:129539-149196 GCA_025331215.1 Actenoides lindsayi
ATAATTATAATTAAAAATGATAAATTAATTAAATTAAAATAATTATCTAGATAGTTTTTTAGTGTTTGCTTGTTTGGTTTTAAATGTTGATATACATTCAACCTCATGAATAAAGTTCTTTGGTCAATGCAAACAGATTGTCAGCATCTTAACAAACCAAAAGGACTATAATCAGAAATTACTGTGACCACAAATTCCCTATAAGAGTAAAAAAACTTATTCTTATTTGTATTAATAATTTTTATGGACTGTTCTGGTATCTTTTAATCGTAAGCAACCTACTAATGAAATCATGTCATTACTCTCTATTTCTGTAGCTACAGACCCACAACTGCATTAGAGAATATTTTCAGCTTCATTTTAATATTCCATTTATGGAACTGTACACATATTTGCAACTATATTTAAAAGTCACTTCAATTTTAGTGTTTTGATTTACATTTGAAAGTTAAGGCACAGAGATTGAAGATATTAACATTCCAGAGCACATTAATGTGCCAAGCTGGACTTGCATTTTAACTAGATAAATATACACAATCAGTTTGCCACACACATGAATAAAACCATAAAGATAAATTAGTTAAAAAAATGGTATAAATATTCTCAGTCTTATGATGCTGTGTAACAAATTCAATTCCTATCAGTCTGCAGTAGTGGGAAGTGTTTATCCACACAACAACAGAGGAAAGTTCTTTATACTTGCAGTAATAGAGATGCTTAATTTTCTATAATTAGGGAACTCTTCCTTAGCAAAAAGGAAACTGTGTCCTGGTAAACCAAATTCTGAATTTAAAAACTGCAATGTCAGGATCTCTTTCATAAAACACATGCTCGATTATCTCTACACTTACAATTCATAGCTTTACATATTAAAAAAAAAAGGCTAAAATCTTCCTTTACAAATCTGTTATCTTTTCTGGTTTTATTTATAACATTTTTTTAAAGAAGATATCTGGTGGACTTCCAGCCTTCACTATACAGATAAAAATGTGCGGCCCCAAACTTCACACAGTAGTTGATTTGGCATACTTTGCATCATTCCAACATAGACCACTGTCTACCTGCATTTGGAAATAGAAATTAAAAGCTTGATAGTCTTTTCCACAGCACTACTGTGAGAGTCAGAGTGAAATTCAAAATGGCAACTGCTCTTGCCACTGGTGGTTTTCCAACTTGTACACTGCCTCAAAAATTGGGGTTGCAGACACGGCATGTCAGTATTTCACCAGAGCACTGACATCCCACTTTTTTATACAACTTGGCATGTTTGTTAGCTTTTTCTTTTAAAGAAAAGCCCAGGGGCCAGAAATAGAGGAAGAATCCTGCATTCTGTTAGACGTGTAAGCAGGGCTAGCAGGAGAGGCATAGCAGTCAGGAAAGAAAATGACTCAAATTCCTTCTGAAATAATGTTGGAAGATCGGAAATGTTACACAGGCAACAGAAGGGAAAAACTATCAGTCAAGGCTTATTGGACATCTGTTAAAAGTAAATGAAGTACAGCAGGTGTAAAGTTTGAGAACCCATTAGGTAGATCTTGCTCTTTATTTGAAGCATAGGGGACAGCCTCATGGAAAAGTTTCTATCATTACAATGTGTATTAATTCAGTGCCTAATTAGTAAAAAAAGTATGGATATGTATGAATATATGGAGGTAAGTGCATGCATGTGTATATAAATCACTGTTTATATAAAAACCTGCATTTCCCTTCCATTCTGCACACTGTTTTCTCTCTTTACGTGCTCAGATTTGATGTTTTAAGGTACTTTATACTATTTTCTAGATCATACTCCAACTTGATTATATTTCTAGTTTAACTTTAAACCTCCTGTAAAAGATTGCCTGTAAGAGAATACTCTGATCAATGTAATTTAATAATGTGAGATATTTTAATGTTCACTAAAATGTTTTTTTTATGAATTTCTAAAATAGGATAATAATGACTACTATGGCTAGTAATTAGAAAACAAGAAAGCTCATCTATCTGTGGATCAAAACCAAATACAGATACCAGAATGGCCCTTCATGTTTAATGAAATGCTTAAATTGAATTAGATTTAATCACTATAACTCATACATTTTAGAATCATGGATCAGCTATTCAGTAGCTGCAGTATCTTTATAAACACCAGAAATATTTTTCTTTAATGATTGTATTTTAATTTACAATTGTTTTGGTCTGAAATGAGAAATGCAATTAAAAGTGAATAAGAAAAATAGCACTAGCATTTTGAAAGCCTATTAAGGTTCACTAACTATGGTCATATAACCATACCATATTAACATGAGGGTGATTTGGAGTTACATTAACATACTGGAACTATAGGTCATGTCATTTCCAGGTTAAAATTGAAAAATCCTAGCTGATGTTATTTTTTGCCTGTGGTTCCCATGTCCCTCTTACTCCAGTGTTCTGCATTGAACGATAAAATAAAGGCTTAGGAGTACGCAGTACAGCAAGACTTTGTTTGAGAACAGGATCTAGAATCACATTGATGCTTTGGCCACCATTCCTTCTCCAGAGAGAAAAAAACAAAAGCAATTCTGTCCTGATGCAGAAGAAGCTAGATTGTTCTAGTGGAGAATGTTGTCATAAAATTTCAGTCCAGAGGAAAATTAGTGGTAAATGTCAGAGAATATGGTAGTGTGTGTATATTTGGTACCATTTCATTCTCATCATGCAGAAGTTTTTCATGAAACAAATACTAACCAATTTGTTCTTTTGTTTAAAGGACTCCTAATTTAGTGAAATATTAGATTCAGATATTGATTGTTTTTCTTTCGTAGATAGAAAACTCTCTACAAGAGGAAACTCATTCTACAAGTTCCCATGCTCCTTCCCGTAGCAAGTTGTATGTGATGAACTATAAAGCAGAGACTCAATAAAGTGTGATTGTAGTTATAAAACACCATGTTTAGTATGCAGAAGTGAAGAGACCTACAAAACTGACTAATCCATCCTCCTACCAACGTGATACCAAACTTAAAAAGGTTTTCTCCAGGATGATTTTAGAAGACCTATTACATGATTCCCATCACTTCGCTTTTATGGACTTAGCTTTCTCCCTCTTAATCATTCCCTGTAATATTTACACCAACTTTATCACACTCTTGTTCTTTTATCCCTTTTCCTTTGTTCCACTTTGGTTGTTGTTCATGGCTTCTGCTTGAAATGAATCAACAGGATGAGACCAGGAATGTTTGACTTTGACTGCTCAAGGTCTGAGTGAAGTGCAGTCCTGGGAGAGACTGCAGGAGAGGGGAAGAGAAGGATTACTTCAGGCTTACAGTGTCAAAAATCAGCACCAGTTATACTGTATTTTTGTTACAATCTCCTCTTGTCATAGTCAGCCACAATTCTGGTTCAGATTGCTCTGGGCTGTCCTATAGCTTGAATGTGATGTATTTTCTCTTCCTGTAAACAATTACTAGCAGTGAGAACTGGGAAAGGTAATACAGAGGAACTTGTCATGGGATGATTTGAATGCAAAAGAAATACTGGTTCACCAAGCAACAGGTTGAAGGAAAGACTACAAGATTCTTTTCAAAATCTAGCCTGCATTGGTTTCTGAATAAGATATGATGCTCTTCATTATTTGATGTGGTTTTATCACAGTATTCTTTGTAGGAAAAAATACATATCACTTTCTTTTCCCCCTGTATTTTCTCCTTCCATTCTTCTATCCACAAGTATAAGTACTAGAAAATCTTCAGAAAAGTTGTGTATACAGGGAAACAATCTTTTTTTTTTCTTTTTTTTTCTTTTTTTTAACAAAAAATCCAAGCCACATGTATGTGAGCCAAGGACTCCAGAAGGAAGAATGAAATTTGCATTTAGAGTAGTTGGTAAGATGCAATCACAGGTATGAGAAGAAGGTGTAACAGCCTATCTGCAGGCTTTGCTTTTCCCAAAGAGCTTTGAGGTTACTTGGATAGTCCACCAAGCCAAATGTGTGAGAACTTAAGGGAGTTGAAAACTCTCAACTGTTTAGAGAAAACACTGTGCATTTTTGTAACAGATTTTTGACATGATATTTTTATGATGTAAAGGACAAATATTTGATCAGATCATGGTCTTCTGACCCTCTTAATGTGTACAGAGTAGTTAGAACTAATTATTTGGTAATTGTCAGATTTTTGTCCACTGTAGCATGAAATCCTGTTGTGATGAACATGTTATAACTGACAAAAAGTGATCATCTGCTATCGAGCCTGAGGTTCTGTGGCTGCAAAAAAGAGCAGTCTCATGAAATGAGCAGTTCCATAAAATGTCAGTGATGCTACTCACTGGAGAAAGATTGCAGCATCACAACCTTGCACAGACATCTAAAGCAATAATGTGATGCTATAACAAAACAAAGTAGACAGTATAGATGGGAATGACAGCCTCAGTATAAATCCAATCCCTTATTTCTGAGCATAAAACTGACTTTCTCATTGATCCCGTTTTTCAACACACATGAATCCTTGTTTTATTATTTTTATGGAGGTATACACATGTAATGTATACATTTTTTTCACTGGTAGGCACTACAGAAAGATCTTTTACATTTTTAAAGTATTAATTTTTCCATTTGAGTGCTTTTTTTCAGTGTTGTAGACTCTTATTTTAGCCATCATCTATCCATAGATTCCAGTTGTTGACTTGTTACATCTACTCTGGCAGGTGCAATCTATTTGCTATAGTTAAGGAAAACTCATTTTTTTATTGACAAGTTAAGTTCCAAGTACAGTGCAAATAAAACTTCTCCTTTCATAAAATGATTTTACATGACAGGTTCATATTAAAAGTGCTGCTTACATATATGATTTACTGTCCATGGTAGAAAAACCCAACCAACCAACCAACAAAACAAAACAAAAACTGTATATTTATGTAGAAAAAAAGCATTTATATGCCAAACTGCAGTTAAGATTCAACTGGCATTTCCGTCATTGATGTATCTGCATGTAATATGGGTCTTTTTGTCAGGAAGCTAGTAAGTGGAGCCAAAAACTTTATTTTCCAGCTAAATCAAATTTCATTTTCCCCTTAGTCTGCATCCTAATTCAGGATAGACAAGATAAAGATGTCTGATGTTGGTACAGTTCACTCAGCTGCATTTTGGCTGTAGGGATGGAAGAAGTTGAGATAAATAATGCAACCTCATGGGCCACTGACAAAAATGGAAATGTAGTGATGGCCCTTTGCATTACCTGCTGGTTAAAGTACTCATGTAAATGGAGGAGACCACAATTCACTTATCTTCCCCAGACTGTTTTAGAAGCCCATCCCCTTCACTGAAGTCCCTGACCTTCATGCTGAGCCCTTCTGTTTCCTTCCCACTAGTCAATTATACTATGTTAAGTAATCTAGTTGTGGTGGGAAAGAAGAACCTATCCTAGATTTGTTGAGGACCTAATGACTATGGACTTTAAAAAGGCCTGTTATCCTGCTTCACTGACTTAGAATTGAAGGAGAGAAAGGTATGAGTGGGGGATGACCTGCACATAGACAGCAAGATTATTCTACTACTTGCAAAATTCAGGGTTAATCTTTCATGAACATGAACTCTGGAGCTGTAGCCTAGAAAAGAGAGAGAGCTGACGACTTTAGTAGGCTCTTTCTAGGGCTCTGCTGCTAATGCTCAGAAGACAGTGGGTGGTTTAACTACTGATGGAAGTATTTGTACAACTCTCATTCATAGAATGAAGTTAGTCAGACTAAATGACAAGAAATTGAAGTTTTCATCCTAAGTGCTTTGCTTGTAGCCACTTCCATTAAGCTACTTAGTCAGGACTAGGAGGCTATGTTGTGCTAAAATAAAATCATTCATTGTTCAGAGCAACATTGTAATGTATATTTTCAGAAACTTTTGACCTGCAGTGCTCAGACACACTGACAGCAATTTAATCCTTACTATCTCCTTTTCTGAAAGCTATGTGAAACCTATTATACTGCTTTAAGATGAGAATTTCTCTAGCTTTAGACAGATGAAAGAACTCCTGAGTAGCTACCAAAACAGGTTCAGGCTCCCTCATGAAGTGGAGCACACTGCTGTGCTAGATCCTTTATATACATAAGGACTATATGCTTTTGAGGCAGGGAATATCTAAGTAGATACTGTATATTTATACACAAATTTATAAGCAAGAAAAATTAGCAACTTGATATAAAGGCAGAAGTTGAAGCATCCCCTATTTCAGTGTACACCACATATCTGTGAAATGTTATTTCTTACTTACAAATCATTAATAATCTCTGTTATTTGCATAAAGGAAATCCCTTAGCTCCTCATAGACAGGAGGACTTCACCAGTGCTCAAAGTTATTTTCAGTTAATTCTGGATTCATTTCTGTTTCCAAACACCTTACAAAATTGAAAATCTATGTTGGAATATATATGCATTTGGAGAGGATAAAATTAAGCAACTCTAGGTAGCTCTCCTGGGAATTACAGAAGCAGTAACTCAGATACAAAGGCTCAATTCTTATGTCCCAATGGTGTTCAACAGATCAGCATCCATGAAGCAGTGCTCTCCTCCTCAGAGAGCTCTCTTGCCTGATTTGAGAAAACTACAGTAAAAATGGATGATGGAATAACACATCTGATAGTCAGTTGAACAAATATGTTTATTTCCACTGCCAAATGAAATCTGTAACCCCCATATTTTTTTTGTCTACAATTAACTCACTTCAAGGAAAAAAAGCACAACAAAAAGTTAACAGTTTGTTCTTGAATTTCTTCACTACATTTCTCATGTAGGAGTTAATACAGGACACACAATCTACAAAAAGATTACTATAACTTATTCCCTTGCTATTAAGCTTGTTAACACTACAAGGCAATACATATTTGACATATTTGTATTCCACTACATCACATTTCTCTCTTCAGCAGCTGTTACCTGGATATTTATGCTGTGCACTGATCTTTTAACTGTGCATGCATCTAAATATAAAGAGTTGAATAAATTTTAATAGTATTAATAATTTTAACTGTGCGCACACAGTTAACTTCAACTGTAAATGTGTATGCACTGTTAAAATTATTAATACTATTAAAATTTATTCAACTCTTTATATTTAGGTGCAAGCCTATTAAAAATCTATGCCTGACAAACAAAAGCTGTGTTCCAGGTAACCTGATGCTTCTTATTTCCAAATATTGCTGCTGTCTTCACGTGCTGACAGAAGTAATCTACACACGATAGATTAAGTCACATATTTCAGAAACCACCTCTGTCTTTCTGAGTGTGCGACCCACTATGTCTGTGTATGGGGAGGCTCCAGGAAAGGCACCTGTGGTGAGGAATGAATATTCTAATGTTTCTGAACCTTTTGGTGAAGGTGAAGGGGGCTTGTTGAAAACATTGCTGTGAGCAGATGGACCCCTGAAACCATCTGCTATCGAAGCAACTAAATGTTCAATGATGCATTACGAAATTATTTAGCTCTCAAAGAGCCTGAAAGTAGTTAGTAATGATGGCATCTGTACTGAGAGCAAACAACCTATTTATATATGATCTATCACTTCATAAACCGTTTGGAGACCATCTTTCCTTAAAGCAGCAGTAGTCTTGTTGACTCACAGAGTAAAACACTGAGTTGCATGTGCTAACTTGTAAAATCCCAGCTAGTTCATTTTTCCCTCTTGTAAGAACACACTCTTTGCTGGAATGCACTGGAATGCAAGCTTTGGTTTAGACAGAAGGCATTGCTCTGTGTGTTAGAGATACTCTCTGTAGCAAACATAACAAATGCAAAAAAAAAAAAAAAAATATTAAAAATTGCATGTTTACTCAGTCTTAATCAAATTAGGATCCTACCTTTTTGTTCCTATGAAACATTTTATCCCATTTAGTAGTATCAGTAAATCAATAGGCATTTAGGAATCAGGGCTTTCAAATACGAATTCATTTTTTAATCTACTTTGATGAATCTTGTACATTATATAGTTACCATGGGAACTATTAAAACTTGTTTGTGTGTAATTAGTTATGTTCCATGTATGTAGTCAACTGCTTACAAAATACATAAAGTTATTATACATTGTATTATAGGATTTCTTACCCTACTTGCACACTTACTGACCTTGGAGCCTTCCTTGGAAACTGCTTCATCCTCCCAGCTCAAAATAGCCCCTTTCTGCAACTACCACCTCTCTTTGGCTGCTTGCCAGCCTTAGCATGGCACTGCTTAAACTGCAAGTTTGGTCTACAGCAGAGATCTTGCAAATATGAGCAACTTGAAGCATTGTTGTTAAAATATGTGCAAATGCTGTGGAGAAACGAACCAGCTCCTGCCCTCTCCCATGGCATGCAGTCTTCATAGAGACTACATACTGAGCATTCATGGTTCAGCTCTGTATAAAGCCTTTGCCATGTGTCTGCACTTCCAGAAACCAGTTTACTCTCTGCATATTTGAAGAAAGCAAACCTTGCTTAGCACAATTTAATACTAAATCTCCTCAAATTTTTAGGGTAGAACACACAGTTCAGTCCCAAATATTTTGTTGAAGTGCAGCAATTTATGCTACTACAAGATTAATTTGAATTTATTTTTATATATCCTGTCAGTAGAACTTCTGCTTTTTTAATTAAAAATAAAAGAGAAAATATACTATTAAACCATTACAATGTTTAAAGTTGTTATAAACTGAATATGGAATGACAAAATTTCATTCCTTACAGCCTTTGGGAATGTGAGCGTGTGAGAAAGGAAAGACAGGACAAGATATCTTCTTTAAATTGCACCTTTTCTTTGTCGTAGATTTAAACTGTGAAGTTTTGCAAGAGCCTAATTGTTTGGTCAAATACTCTCCACATTCTCCTGTTCTTCTCTGCAGACTTCAGGTCTACTTGACATGAAGGCTGCAGTGTGAGTGGGACTGAAAGAAAAATTGCCCCCCTGATAGCTACACACACCACAAAAATTACAGAACTGAAACAAAAGGCTGGCGTGTCTGTCTGACATGCCATATCCCTTTTCTCTCTACCACCTGTCAATCAATCACCAGTCAATCACAGAAAGCCACAATCAGCCACTTAATGACATCCAGATGGCATCTACTTCTCATGAACTGTACTCCTGAAGTCATACTTGCTCCCTGTAACTAGCAGCATTTCCTATCCAGGGTAATAATGAGGTGTTTTTTGTATTCAGACAAAGCCATAATGCCTTGCACCTCTGACAGGACGCCCCTGTGAACAGAATACATGCTCTGCCAGAAGCATTGTTTTGCTTCAGTGAAAGAATCAATGCTGCTTTAGAAATGCTGATACTCCCCCCTCCATGCTGCATGTGTCCCACAAACTTTGATCAGAGAGAGGTTTGCTGGTTTGTGAATAAGAATTGCGAATAACGTGGAAATTTTAGTAGACATTCATTCTGCCTCCCTTATTTCTCTGCAGTCCTGACACAGGGAAAGAATCCATACGGAGACCAGCATGATCTTCTTCACATCAGTTTACCAATGATTTCAACCTTGACCCAAAGGGAACACTTCTTCTGGAAGTGACAGGTAATTTAGCTTTCTTGCTTAGTTCTGGGGCTCTCTTGTGGTGAATTATGTATAGTGCTTCTGTGATATGGACCTTTGTCCATGAAGAGCCCAGCCTAGGCTGTTAAACTTCTTTTAAAGGCATTTTATCCATAAACACTAGGCAGTCATGAGGGTTCTTTGCACCAAAAAAATTTCTGCCTCAGGACCTTGAGGTGATCAGTTTTGAGGTGATCAGGTTTGAACCTGCCAAGCATGAAACTGGATTCAAGCCTTGTTGCAAGACTTTTCACTGAACTGAGTAGGGGCTGGTGTTTTTTCTCTGAACATGACAGCTAACCTGTTACTCCATTACAATGGGTACATTTCAGTGACTAAGCTGAAACTGCAACTTCTCCTCCAAGCAAAAAAAATATCTTCTGTGATCACCACACACTTTCTGACCAATACTGTTTTCTAAGATGCATTTAATCCAGTCTAGCAGGAGAGGACTTATTTATAATCAAACTGGCAAAACATGGTTCTGATGTATGAATTTTAGCCTGGCATGGCCACTTCTTGCCAGCACCCAGTAGCTCTCACCTTCTTTATTAAAAACTGCTTGGCATTGTCTCTATACAGATGAAGAAGATATAAGTTGTTGGATTTTTTTTTAGGGAGGATTAAGTTTAGATTGGATGACTTTCAAGCAATTCACTGCTACATCTCATTTCATGGGATCTTTAGAAGTGTCCAGACTTTTTACTCACAAGATTAAGTAACTATGTTTGCTGCTTAACAACAGAGAATTAGTTTATACAGAGTTCTTCCTGGCAATTCCATCTCAGGCACATCCCTCCAACACACTTTGCACCCAATTCAGGATATCTTCCATCTTTATCAGGCAGAAAGACACAAGAACCTTCACAAGATTTCTCCCTTTATTGCTCCTGTGCTTATGTTGGTTGCCATACTAAAGATGCATTAGGGTTACATACATATATTTTTTCTTGGCAATTTTGGAAGCTTCTCCCTCAAGAAATCTTGGAGGTAGATACCTTGCCACTCAAGGACGGGCAGATTTTATCCATTAAAGATGGGATGTAAATGGAGGCAACCTTCCACTACATTCCCCCCCCTCCCCACATATACATACATTTTCAGCCCTGTTTCTGGAGTGCAGACAGAGAATCTCATTAGGAATCTAATATAATAAGGGCATGTAGATACTGGGGTTGGGGGGTGGAAATCAGATTAGCTTCATTACTTTATTCTGCACCTCACAGCGCTTCTGCCAGTGGACAATTGCATTAGATCAGAGAGGAGATCAAAAGGCAAAAACTCCCCAGAAATACTGCTGCACATTGTCTGAGACAGAAATGGGAAAAGTGCATGTTGGAGGACACAGACCCACGGTAGATACCAGACACTTTTGGGAAGGGCAATAATTTTTTTTCTTTAAACTTGTATGATACTTTTGCCTGTTGAGCTTATGGTGTTTGAAAGGCCAGTCTAGAGTCTGGTACAACAACCCCCAGCAGTGCTACAGGTTTGGGGAGGAGTGGCTGGAGAGCTGCCAGGCAGAGAAGAACCTGGGGGTGTTGATTGACAGATGACTGAACATGAGCCAGCTGTGTGCCCAGGTGGCCAAGAAGGCCAATGGCATCCTGGCCTGGATCAGGAATAGTGTGATCAGCAGGAGCAGGGAGGTGATCATTCCTCTGTACTCGGCTTTGATGAGGCCGCACCTCAAATACTGTGTCCAGTTTTGGGCCCTTCTCTACAAGGATGCTGAGGTGCTGAAGAGGGTACAGAGGCAGGCTACAAAGCTAGTAAAGGGTTTGGAGCATGTCATTTATGAGGAAAGGCTGAGGGATCTGGGGCTGTTCAGCCTTGAGAAAAGAAGGCTGAGGGGAGACGTTATTGCCCTCTACAACTACCTGAAGGGAAGTTGTAGTGAGGCAGGAGTTGGTCTGTTCTCCCTGGTGACAAGTGACAAGAATAAGAGGAAATGGCCTGAAGTTGAACCAGGGGAGGTTCAGGATGGATATTAGGAAGCATTTCTTTACAGAAGGGGTTGTCAGGCATTGGAATGGCCTGCCCAGGGAAGTGGTGGAGTCACCATCCCTGGAGGTGTTTAAGAGGCGGTTAGATGTTGTGCTTAGGGACGTGGTTTAGTGGTTTTTGATATGGCTAGGGATAAGGTTGGACTTGATGATCTTGAAGATCTCTTCCAGACAAAACTATTCTATGATACATAGAGACATGGAAACTAAGCAACTTGTCCAAGCATATGCAAGTGAGCATCCAAAAAGCCAGGAGGGAAATGATACTCTGAGTGCGAGACATGTCCTGTGTGCAGAGCTCTGCTGATGCAGTCACCATTACCTTTTAGACAGGCACTTTTTTATGGGCACCTTTCAGTTTTGGACATGAGAGCAATAGCTCAGCTGAGTGCTCTGCTTCAGAAAAGATAACCTGAGAAAGAAACACAAGGGAGCATATGCCACTTGCCAAATAAAATATTAACATTCTAGACCAACACAAGACCCTCCTCCAGCAGTCTTCCTGTGTGGGTGCTGAAAAGCTGCTAGCAGAGGGATTTTCTCAGGTTCTCACAATATTTGGAGAGAGTCCTGCCTTTCTCACACAAGTTATGAAAAGCAGTAGGATGGTTTTTGTAAACTGGACCAACATCTGGTGTTTTGTTAAGTTCTGTTTATGATACATTGGAAAAATATTTTGAAATGGGTGTTGCAGGACTTTAGCCAATCACCCTAGGAGATGGGTGATCACTGACCGATCACATTATGGGGCTAGGGTATATAAAACAGGGTTATAAATTAATAAAGTTTCTTCTTTTGCCTTCTCTTGCTGAATTTATGTGTTGCTGCATCTCACCGCTCCCAGTATAAACAGCGACATTCCTGTACCAAACTGCCTCCAGTGATCACAGAGTCCTTTTAACCAGGTATGCTATGTTACTTCAGTCCAGCCAGTGAAGGTCTGACATAGTTTTTTCAGCCATGGTAGTGAAGCCTTGAATTCCACCTTATCCCACGTCACACCTTGCCTAGCAGTCACAGAAAGTGGGCTGGATAGGACCTTTTGGCACCAGAACTGTCATGTCCTGAAAGAAACACTTTAACATGATCCCGAGTTCCACTGAGGGACCAGTCGCTGCAGATTGTTGCTGCTGTCAGCTGAGAACAGGGGAAATGATCTTCACCAACTTCTACTCCACAATTTTAACTTCTCTTTAAAGAAGTAAATTCCAGAAATCTGAATCTTTTTTAGGGAACAAATCAGAAGGACTGGCTCAGACTGAAACAGAGTAAAAAGTCCCTGGAGCTCAGCCAGGACAGGTAAGCCATGCTGGTTGCATCCAAGAGCAGTGGATCCATTGTCAAACCCCAAAGTATTACTACTGTGGTATTTTTCCATTTGCTATCATTATGCATATTTCTTATGCACAGTTGGTGATGTTTTTTCTTCCACTACCACTTTCTTCTTCATTACACCTTATGGAAGCCCTGTAATGTAAGCAAGAAAAAGAAATACTGCATGCTAACTGCTACCGCCATGACAGACAGGTTAGTCTGTATGTATCACAGAAAAGAAAATAAAAATAAAAAAAAAGGTTGAGACATAGGTGATTAAATAAGAAATTTGAGGTGGAATATATGGTTTATATTAGAAACTAAGTATTGCTTATAAAACATCTTCTAAGGAAGTAACAGCACTATTAACCATGTAATGCTCACAGGATCAGGTTACTGATACTGTCATACAGTTCATGAAAGAGTTACAGGAGTCCTGAAGCCTATCATTGTTGCTACAATATTTAATAAAATGTCAAATTCAGGGGGATTTGTCCTACAAATATAGGATTTTTTTGTAGTCCAAGTTGTGGTTCATAGTGTGACATTCTTCCATTTGCAACCAAAAGGATGAAGATCTAAATCTATAAAAACCTAAAAGTGCTGTTTATGTGAATGAACAGATCATGATTTTTATAATTTATGATTATAGATTGTAAATTTTGCCAAAATACAAAAGTGATATAAGAGTTCAGAGGACATGTCTGGTTCACATATGCTTCAAAATTACTTGATAATTTATTAGCATAAGTGAACAAATACTATGTATTCAAGTGTCCTTTTGCCTCATGTTCTATGCCTTTCAATACATTTTAACTTAATCCAGAGAATCTACCCTAATTTCAAAATAAGTATCCTCACTTCAGACGATATGCCTATTCATCAAGCACCCAGAAAGATCGTCTGTTTGACCCAGGTCTTACATTTATTCCTGTCAAATGTATCTTCTATTAAGAAATTAGAGTTCAGCTACTGTTGTAGAAGTACTGCTATTAAAGGTACATCAGTTAAGATTTTATCACCATGGGTGAAACACGCATCTGCTTCTTCAACAAACACATTTGCAGATGACAGAGAAACAGAAGGTATCACAAAAACTTGACAACAAAAAAAACCTGAGCACTCAGGGGTAAGGAGAGACTAAACAAAGACAAGATGCTTGAGGCAGTCAATAACACGAATACTCCAATAATAATGACAGCAGTAGGAAGGGGTTTTTTCCAGCTGCTTCTTCAGAAGTGTGTAAAGAAAAATCTATATTGTAAATTTTACTGACAGGGGTATCTTTTTATATATTCTTCTATATTTTTAAAAGTCTAATGAAAAGCATGCTCTAGGGCTTCCACAGACATCAGTATTTATGTATTTTATCCCTTCCCTAACAATCCCAATCAAATAGAAAATATTTTCCTTGAATTCTCCTCATGTCCCCTTTCTCTTCTTTTTTCCTTCGTTTGCCTGTGTGTTAACTTCTGAACTGCTGGAAAGGACTTGAAGGCAAGATGTACTGATTGAGAATTCCTTTCTTAAAAGCTCAAGTCATTGGGCACCTTTAATTAAAAATTGTATTGATTTTTTCCATTGCTTTTAATGACAGGCACTAGTCTGTGACTTCCATTGTTAGCCATTGACAGTTTAAGTAGTGAAACAAAGGGCACTTATACAGCACTTAGTGCAAAATTATGACTGATTAAAAAGTCATTTGTCATGGTAACAGCATCTGCTTAGACTTTGAAAATTTTTAAATGCAGTGTTGCACACAGCATGTAGGAATATGTGGTACAGGCAAGTCTTCATAGCCATGTCCCTCAGCCATTTAAATACATTATTAAAGTGCCATGTGAACCACACTTTTTAAGCAGCTACTACTTTCTTACAACACTTGCTTGAAGAAGTTTGAGCTCTATTAAAGCTGCAGTGTTTGAGCACAAAGGGAACTGCAACAGAAATCTAGGCATGTGTGTTCAAGCCTTTTAAACGTGTTACAAATCAGAAAGAATCCAGAGCTCTTATTTAACTGGGATTTAAAACAATTAACTCACAAGTTTAGTACCTCTATTTTCCTATCTTTTCAAAGGCAGACTCCTGCTTTCAGATATGTGAAGGGTGCTTAGCATACCAAGGTGCAGATAGTCAGTTTAGTTAAATCACTCTTGCTCAATTGCTGTCAATAGACCACAGTTACTAGAATCCCAAGATCAGTCCAATGCAGATACTAAAAAAGACAGAATCAGAAAAAATAATCTAACTCTATTAATCAGTAACACCATAACTAGTAAGTCATACTGTAGTTCATATACAAATAACTACAGAAAGTGCACTGATACTCACTGTGTAGGGCAAAGCTGAAAGTGATCTGAGAAATTTGAAGGACACTGAGCATAGATATGACAGTGGGTAGGATTTGAATAAGGCCCTCAGGCCAGCATCAAATTCTGGGGCAAACAAGCAGTCTGGTGTCTTATTCTTCTGCATGAGTACATATAGGGTTTTATATTTGTTAATTCCTTTAAAAGAAGCTCTAATTACCTATTCTACACCCTTTCCTTTGCATTACACATTTGAAACTCCAATCATTTCCTGGAGGCATCCACCCACCATAAGCTGAGCCTAAAAATTATTTCCAGAGATGTTTATTGCATTTTGAAGTAATTCCTCTCCCTTTGTGGGGAAATAACTGGGAAACATTTTTACAGGAAGATCTACTACTATGAACACATCTGAGATTTTTTTCATGCCTACATTTTTCCTGTCCTTCTCTGACTGCTGTTTCTAAGCTACTGTTTTTAATGGACTTTGGATCAAGTTCCAGAAAATTATTTTGCCCACAAATATATGTACAGGTATATATTGCATAAATTCATGACAAGCTGACATGGTAAAAGTGCACTCCTATTTTCTTATTCCTTTTCCCTAGGTTTCACCTTTACCTCTGTGGGCTGCTGGACTGTTAGGCACCTTCCCATTCTTCATTTGACCTCAACTTCTCCAGTAGCCTGTTTTGAGGAAAGAAAGAGAGTCTTGTACAAGACAGTAGGAGAGAACACTATTAGCCATAAAGCACAATCATTATTGTGCTCATAGTAAGATAACAGACTATATACAGTCACTATAACCTCTCATAAGACAATATTAGTCCTTTAAACTATCATTGAAATGAATTTTAGCCAACCAAGAACACTTGTACTAAATCAGCAATTTATGCTGTGTTAACAATGAGGTTTTGATTTCTAGTCAGTCACTCTAGAGTCAGTCTTATTCTACAGGCTCTTGGTTCAAAATTCATGTTCACGAACTTAGAGACACCTAGGCAAGAAAGAGATGTTGTCTCACTATAGTCAAGGACCTTCCTTAGTGTTTTTTCTAAAAATACTGCACTTCCCTTCCTCACAGAGGTTACAGCTAGAAATTAATTTATCTTCTTCCTTTGTTGTTTTAAGTTATTTTCTTTTTTCTTTTAACAAAATGCCCGATAGCAGTAGTAAGTTGTTAACAACTCTGAATCCATAAAAAGAGGGTAGATGAAAAATCCAAATAGCCAGTGGACATCACATTCATTTATTAGCTGGGAAGACATTTTCAGACCCAGTAAAATTTGGTTCCAGTAATATCAGGAAATGTTTTCTTACTGGGTTGTTTTTTTTTTCTTTCCCAAATCTGATTCCTAAGGACATTTTTACTGCGCTCCAGTCCTTGGAAAATTTACCTGCTAAAGTTTCAGCAGATTACATAGAAACTGAAATTTCACAGAAGTTCATAGCTCTCTCAAAGGTGGGTGCATGCCCATTCCTGAAAAAAAGACCAGCCTTGAAAATTTCAGTTTAACTACAGCTTCTCAATGGCATGATTTTTAATAATTTCCAAGATGCAGAATATATTTTTTTCCCAATTAATATTAATTGAAATAGATGAATCATTTTGACTGAAGTTTTCTGAATCTTTTTCTGAGCTTTTGATATACATCAGAAGTGGCAAATTTTGTTTGTAACTAAGTCAAATGTTACCATTTAATGAGTAACAACTATAATATTTGATGTAGTTATAAATAACTAAACAATACATTTTAGAATGATTAGCAACTGTAATATCAAACAGTCATAGCAGATTCCACTGCAGTCTGCAAGAGGGTATTTCTTGAGAGTTTTCTAGAAATTTTTGCCTAGATTTTAACTTGATGGTAACAGAATTACGTGCCATAAAAATTCATAAGATATGGAACACAGCAAATGAATCCTTTGTAAGTGAACTGTAATTATGTATATTTTGTATGTGGTGAAGAAACTAACCATGTAAATGATGACAGCTAATTATATACAGCTCTCCTGGGCATTAGTATCACTCTCTCTCTGACAGCATACTCCTTTTTTAAGGTTTTTCCTTCATGTATATAGGCTACTATTTCTACACCTTCCTTAACGGAATTATGTTGTTACCTTTCCACTGGTTAAATGAAAACTAAATGTTTTTATCATGAAATCCTCAGTGTAATCTAGCTAATTTCTCCGTTATTGTGCTAATAAGTCAAATCCGTCTCTTCTTCTTACTGGTGTCAAGCCAAACTAATTCTGCTGATTTCAATGAAGTTGCTATGGATTTACACATGCAAAGCTGTCAGCAGATATTTGGCTGCTGTTCTTGCTCCCCTGGGAAAGCTGGAGATTACAGCCTGCAGAAAGAATGGTGAATAATATTGGGTCAGACCGGGCCCTACCATGGAGGATGTGGGGGGAACACCACATGGGAGGACTTTGTGGAAAGTAAACCCTTTAAAATCTCTGGAAGAATTCCCTCCAACTTCTTCCACCATGAAGGAGCGGGGAAGTGTGTGTGCGCAGAAATGGGAAGGAGAGAAATGTAAGGATTAAGATGGTCTCTTCAAAAAAAATCTAACTTGCAAGAGGTTCTGATAAAACTGATCAGTATTTCAGACTACCTTTGAAAGGGCCTCTGAAGACATTGTCTATGGGAGACCATAGCCATTTTGATATCCCTGCTTCTTTGGAGCACTGTCATTTTCCAAAGCTGCTTTGACTCTTTCACAGTCAACTTTCTCTAGCCTCTCAGTTGAAGGTATGCAGATGAGTCTACATTGTCAGGGACTACAGGAGGAATAAAGACAGTACATGGTGCACTACTTGTGTGTAGATTTGCTGTGCGCTTCAAAGATAAAGGCTGAGATTTTGCTCACTCTCTTCCCTCTGCTCTCATCCTCTTGAATTTCTGAAACTTGTCTGAGAGAAGTAGATGGGGATGTGACTTACCTATATTCCTTAATCACGAAAAATTGCTTATGGCTGGAGTATCCCTTCTATGCTGATCCTGATAGAAAGACTCCTTTTATTGTTACTTTTGTGCTCCACAACGCAAAAAAAAACTCTATTGAAGCATTAGCATAGCTGTCCTAACTGGAAATACACAGTGTATGGTTCAGTCCCTTACATGATTCCAAGTTTTACCCTGTTGCAATAACTATCACATATTTGATATAACTCTGACTAGTACCATGTGAGATAGCAATTGAATGACTATGAATATACATAAATACATCTGAATGCTGTCTTCTGGTGGCCATGCAACTTCCAAGATCACTTGTCAGAGATGCTGTACCACTAATAGATTTTCTATTTCTTAATGTTTCTCTGATTCCTTTCCTTGAGCCCCAGAGCTACATGGGGAACCCAGACACATTGTCTCATTCTTGATAGAAATACAAAAAAATATACTTCCTTTTTAACAAATCCCCATGGTAAAAACAAAGCAACAAGTTTGCATATCTTCAACCAGAATATTGGTTCAGTATTTCCATTATTGTAAAGGATCAGTGATTTACCTTCATTTTCTTCCCCACTTACAAAACCACTGCTGAGCTGCCCAGGCAGCCTGTTCCCTTCTTACAAACAAGATCAATTCCTGCCTTGAGTGTGGTTTCATTCAGTAATGCCTCCTAACTCTGTTGCTTTCCAAAAGGCAACTCTGGTGATGCAGTTCTTCCATTTGCTCTTGTTTCTACAGTCTTGATAATTTCAGACTTTGTATGTGAGATCCAGCAAAACTTTTTAAAACGCTGACAAGCTTAAGTAAGTATTTGCCTCAGAAACTCCTTCTTCTTTTCATGAACGCACATATATTCTTACCTCATACCCCTACCCCCATTTTTCATAGCAGGTTATCTCATTAAGCAGCCATCAGTCCTGTGAGTCCTAAGATGTTTGCCAAGGTCACACAGGTAGTTTTCAGCCGAGTCAGGAGTAGTTCCTATCTCCCAATTCCCAGCCCTATGCTCTGGCCACAATTTCATTGGGGTGATTTGTACACATGTGAACAAACTGTGTGTCTTGAAAAATGAATACAACCAATTTTGTTCAATGGGAAGACATTTATTACATATATATATCATGATTTACAGACTATAACTTCTTCATGTTTTATTTCAGCCAACACATGGAGCAGCCTTTATCACAGAAGATAAAAGTAACTTCTTAATTTCAGAAGAAATATTAAAACTAGGACTTCTCTTCTTTGTTATTATCTGAAACAGTGGTAAGGATAGTTTTTTTTTCTGTTGGTTTTTTTTAAATAAACAGGGAGGTCCATCAATGTCAATGGATATAAATCAGCATTGTTTCTCAGTGTCCTGGTTTGAGTGAGAACAGAACTAATTCTATTCTGTAATTTTGCTTTTCAGCTCAGTTCTTCTAATTAACTGAACTTTCTGAAGTTAGCAGCCTGTTCTCACAGATGGTGTCTGCTTCTAGCAGTGATAACACCTCATGTTTAGAGTTACTACCAAGGATTGGTGTGCAGACCAAGGCCACTGC
>WTSP01020410.1:149296-175490 GCA_025331215.1 Actenoides lindsayi
ACTGAAACAACCCCCTGAATCTCAATACATGTATCCTGTTTTCCAGTCAGTGGTGCACCTTGTATCATCTTTTACATATAGCTTTTACATATCTTTTACATATATGTATATATACATATATATACATCTTTTACATATAGCTTCAATATATGGGAGTTGGTCTTGTCAAAAATATTAATTGGGATTCAGTATAATAAAGTGATTTTTAGTTGTATTTTGTATATTGCACGGTTAGAGTTATCTGTGCGGGCTCTAACGTAGTCTGATAAATGTGGTAAACTATTATGCTGTATTAGTAGGTTTTGCAATCGTAAAAGCAGACCTCACTTCTGAATTAAAATGATCTCTGAAAGTATGGTGTTTTACAAAGCATCTCATCTTACGAAGGCATGCATACAAGGGTGGACTAAGAAATAAAATGTTCCATCTAGGGTAAGAACAAATACAGCTTCTGGAGTAGTGCTGCCCACCAGGTCTGGGCAGTTACTGAGAGAATTAGCTGTTGTTTCAAAATAGACTAGATAAACTAGTACTGCTCTTTTTTGTCTAGTCTAGGATAGGGCCACACCTGTATTGTGTGTGTTCTTTCTTAGGATGCAGTCTTACTGTGTCATTGATGGGATAAAACATCCTTTCCAGATGTTAAAATAATGTTTTAAAAAAAAAAAGTGTTAACTTGTTATTATGCATTGATGTGTGGCATGAAATTGAAGTTTGACTAACTCTATCCATAAAATGTAAATTCGAAGTAGGAAAATATTAATTTTTAAGAGGAATAGCAGGGTTTTCTAGGAATCTTTAAATGTGAGCTGCATCAATAAATTAATCCTAGAATAAATAATTTTGGTCTGAACTTTTTCTTTCTGAGTTTTGAATTTCTGATAAAATATAACCCCTCAGATTTCACTTCTACATAGTTACATGATCAAAGTTCAGGAGCAGGGACTTCTGGAAAAAAAAATAAATGTGGGTGTGGCTTTTTTTTTCTTGCCAATTTAAAGAGGCTTAGATGTGAAGTTAAAAGGCTAAGTTGGAATTTTAGGACCCCTGGTGAAAAATGCTATGTTAGCAGTGGAGTCATAGCTACTGTACCAGGAATCATTTGCATTGCTATGATACAAAAACTAAATGAAGGGTATTTCATCTTGTTGTCCTTAACTATACATAGTCTCAGTGAAAGTGGTGTTTTTGGCAGTAAGACCTTGTATTATATAGTATGGAGGTTGTACTGAGCTCTTAGAATGAGTTCTTAGCTCTTTAGCTAGAAGTTAGTCACAGATTTTTCTCACTGAATCTTGGCCTTCATCTTGGTGTGCAAATTCAGTACTGTAGCCTGAGAATTAATTTTTCAGTTGGGGTAAATTCTGAACAGTTTCTGACTACTGCAGCCACGAAGGTGTAGGTTGGACTGCCTACAAGTTGAGGTGTTAAGGAATGTGCTTGTTCTGTTTTTTTAAAGGTGACTGATGTTTTGATTTTCTCACTCTGTAGGCATTGATACTTAATCAGTTATCTGGCTTCAGTCTGAATATATGAGCATTTGAAGGGTTAATACCTTCACACATGTGTGATAGGTAGAGGAAGACTGAATTCAGGTAGATGTTTTTAAACAGCCCTGAAGGGGGTGAACAGTTATTCCTTGTTAATCATGGATGTGAAAAATCCTTCTTGTAGCTAATCCTGCATAGTTTAAGTGCAATGCATAGCACATTCCTTATCGTAGGACAAGGAGGAGACCACGAAGCCTGCAGTGCTAATCACTTGCCAAAGGAATGTGAGACCATCTTACATGAATTGCACTGGACAATCTTTATTTATCATTTAATTACTGTAGTATTTTTATTTTTTTATTCTGTATTAACAGACATTTTTCAAAGTGACTTCAAATGTCTTCTCTACAAATATCTGCTAAATTGAAATACACAAAGGCTGTCTTTGAAGACAATATTTAAAAAGATGCAGTATTCTAATGGAGTTTTAAAAAACAGATTTTATCTACATTTTGGTGAAGTGTACTATAAAATGTTTGATAAAACCAAGTCAAAGAGTGATGTTCTTCTTTTAAAAGCCTTGTAAATGTTTGCTATTATTTTTAATATATTTTATTCATCTGAGTGTCTTTTCTCATGGGACTCCTTTTATCAGTCTAGAAGTCAAATTGCAGTGAGAAGTCCTGTTTGCTCTTTGCAGACCATTTTACAAATTCCAGGGCGGGAGGGCTGTTTATTTTTCCCACATCTGTTTTGTGCTCATCCTTTGTGACATTGTTTGCTGGATGCTCTTCTTTCTTGCTTCCTCTGAAATGGGCAATTTGCACTGTTGCAAAATGGTGAAACCAAATCTGATTCTACAGAACTGTTGTGTCAATGTTTTTGTTTCAAATAGTGTTTTGTGTTCAGAAGCTATTTTAAACTGATGCTGTAGAGCACTGGTATTATACATTTTAGTTTTACTCTCTAAAAATAATATTTATCTGTTGCAGAATCGGTTAAATATTTAGTTTTTTTCTAAAAACAGATTTAATGTTGGCCACAGGTAAAAATTGATGTTTCAGGAAATTTTAATATAACATATGTCAAAGCATGTAAGTTTCTCCTTATTTTAACTGCAGAAGCCACAGTTCTATCTGGAATTTTACATTTAAACTCTAAAATGTATGAGGCATCTGGCTGCCACTTCAGTGACTCATACAGTTATATTACTTTATTTACTCAGAAGAGTCTGGCTGAAACTTCATCAGGAGAATTGTTTCATTTTCCTTCATAGTATGTAGTGAAGTTAAGAAATTCACTTGTGAAGACAAGCCATTGTGCTGGCTTATATTTAGTAATAGTCTAGACTGATAAAAACAATGTGGTAGTGTTCCTTAATATTTTTTTTAAGGCACACTGTCCTTTCTGACTCTAGTTTGGCATGATGCCTGTACAGGTGCTACAGAAAAATGGTTGAGTGAAGACTTACTGCAGTAACTCAGTGCCAGAAAGACAGTTAGAAGCTGTCCTGGTTTGAGTGAGAGTAGAACTAATTCTGTTCAGTAATTTTAAGCTCAGTTCTTCTAACTAACTGCACTGTCTAAAGTTATCAGCCTGTTCTCACAGACAGTGTCTGCTTGTAGCAGTGATAACACCTCATGTTTAGAGTTACTACCAAGGACTGCTGAGCAGACCAAGGCCACTGATGGATCTTGTGTACCACATTGGGGGGTGCAGAAAGTGAAAGGCTGCACCTGCAGGGAGGAGCAGACAGGAGAGGTGACCCCAAAGTCACCAAGGAGGTATTCCATCCCATATACGTTATATTTGGCTTAGAGCTGGGGGATCCGAAGGGTCTCTGGGCTCTTCTCCCCTCTTGGACTGCTTTGCCAGCTTTTGCTTGGCTTGGCTTGGGTCCTCTTTCAGTTCTTTCCTCGGAGTACCCTGGGAGGATTCTGTCCATTCTGCCTTCGATCCCTATCTGTGTGTTCCTGAACCCAGTATCAGAATCCAGCTCCTGAACACAGCTCCCATCTGCTGCAAGGCCCAGTCTGGGACTCCCCTGGTGCCTGCTCCACAGCATCAGTGGTGACGGTGATGGAATTACCATCAGGGAAGTTGGATTCAATACTGGTCTTGTATATATTTGTATATATTCCTTTTTTATTATTACTGATTTCCTTTTCATTAAAGCTGTTCTATTTTCCTTTTCTAATCACTAATTCTCTCTCCCTTATTCCCTTCCTCTTCCCTTTTGGAGAGGGAGGGGTGTTAACAGAGAGCGTCTGTTATCGGTCTAAGGGGCTGCCCTGACCCTAAACTGTGACACTCAGGTAGCAATGGAGTTACATCAGATTACCTTGGCCCAGACCCACACAGAATTTTGATGTGGCAATGTCCATTGAAGAAAAAATAAAATCAGAAGATTACTTAAAGATATAACCTACACTTCAGGATATAATACATATTTAGGGAAGGTAAGAAAAGATATTTTAAAATTAAAGGAAATCTGAGAATGGCAGAAGCTGGAATTCCTGTATATAGTAAAGTATTAAGGAGATGCATGATTCTTACTGTAAATGCTTTGTTTTGTGTATAATGTTATCTCAGATTAATTTTCTTTGATGTCTGCATCTTTTTTTGTTTCCCATGAAAAAAGATTTGTTGGCTTTGTGGCATTCATCGTAAACACAGGTGTCTTGGAAGAGCTGCAGGTGTTCAACTTCCTCAGCTTATTCTAGTCCCTATGGGTATGGGGGGAGGGAGGGTAACTTGCCTCACCAGAAAAATATTTTCTACATGACCTTGAAAATAATGTCTAAAGCTCTGAAGCATGTGATTATGCCTTGGCACGTAAGCAGTACTTGGCCAATATATAAACTGAATGTGGTTTTCAAGTGCAGATATTGGGCTTTTCCTTTTGTTTTTGTGTTTATTTGTTATGCTTTTTGCTCTACTTATGGGGAAAAAAAAGGATTAACACATGCATCGGTATTCACTGATATCTCACTTCTCTAATCAGGGAAAATTTCCTATACTAGCTCATCCCTTGTATGTTACAAAATAATTCAATCCAGGCATAGAAGAAGATGCCTGGAAACTTGGCCTCTATTTTACTTCCTTTTGCACAACCTTCTTTTGTGTTGACACCCCTGTACAGACAGGAAAGGCAGTTTTACGCAGAAAGAGAAAAAAGCTCCCTTCCTCTCCCCCACTCATCAAAGCCCTTTGGCCAGGTAGAAAGAGAACAGACAGTTGAGTTGCTAAAGCACTAAATAAGAATGATTTCTTAGCTGAGAAGAAGGCTAACCCAGGAAGGTGTGACAAAATTCAGGTGATGCAGCAGAAAATGAAATCCATCTGATTTTTCTTATAATGTCTTTCTCACACATGTTTCTATCAGGCAGCAGGTCTTCCTCTGAGCACTGCATGATTCAGAAGGAGAGGTAGGTGCTGGAAGCAGGTGAGAAGCAGGGACACAGAGACCTGGGTGACGCATGGGGTGTGGACACCCCAGAGAGTACTGCCCGTTTGGAGCAGAAAGAGGAAGATTCTTTTCAGAGCGTTACTAATGACCTGCAGAGGAGCTGCACAGCAGTCATTTCACAGATACGATGGCAGGTCACTGCGACAGATGTTCCCAACATATGTGGAGAATTAATTACCCACTAGTAAACAAAATCTGTGATGCGGAGAGTCATTTTGTCCAAATTTCTTTCGATTTTGCTGTTATTAGGAGCTTAATTTTTCTTGATCAGCCAGACCCTCTTGAATTAAAGTGTTCCTTAATGGGCTGTACTGAACATTTTCTGAAGTGCGGAGGGAAAGAGGCAAGAAGGGGGTCAGGGGATACAAGTTTAGCTGGAAGAGTTGATTGTGAAGCTGTACCACAGTGAGTGATTAGTCAATTATTTGATTAAAAGGTTGGATGCCAGTCATATGTTTTTTTAGAAAAAAAAAAAAAGTAATTGTTAACTTGCATTCAACAGCATTTATGCTTAATTTAAGAATGTCTGGACCTTCCGGGGAAAGGATAACATTTTGAGAGAAAGAGCTTTTGAAAAAAGACTTTATTTTCCTTTTCCATCAATAATCTGAATGTGTTAATGTCTCAGGGCCATATTGTGCCATTGATTTTTAAGCAGAACTCCCCATTTAAATCAATGGCAAAATCTGTTTAAAAAAAATCAATGGCATGATATGGCTCCAGGACATTAGAATGAAATTCTTATATTCATGACCTAGATAACAAATCAGAAGGCCATAAATCCCCTGCTGTTTCTTAAAACTCATTCAGTGCATCAATACTTGTAAACTAAATAGTTCATGGAAATGAACATCCTCTAATAGAAGGATACTGAAGATCAAAATATTTAGCTATTATTGGATGATTGTACTTTCACAAATTCTCCTCAATGTTTTGATTCTCTACACATTGCTTAGGATTTGAGATCACCTTTCTTTTTTAATCCACAAAAGGTAAATTGAAATCACTGTCCTGCTGCTTATTCTACTACACTTAAGGTTTTGCCATTCTCCAGAATCTGAAATTAATTTCTTTAGGTTAGTAAAATTTTATAGCACTGGTTTCCAATGGGAGATGATGAAAGAGATCTCTCTGACACACTGTAATTGGCATACTTTGTAAAATCTTGGGCCTAGAAATAAAATCTATAGTTTAGCTGCATTGCTTATTACAATCTGCAACATAATGGTTCATCACATTTTCATGGTCAGATAAAAATAAAATAAAAAATTCTATTAGGACAGTGAAATCCCTTTCTTTTGGCACTAAACATTAATACAGCCTTTCAGCACCAGTTATTCCTCAATTTTGAAAACCAGAAATGTTTCTGAGATGAGAACTGCAGCTGAATACCCCAAGACACCTGAATTTCTTAGCCACACTGCCAACCTTCAAGTGAAGAAAGAAGCTGAGATTCCAAGTACCCTTGCACAGCAATGGAGAAAAGTCAAATGGCCAGAAATTTGCCAGAATAGAATAAATGTTCAAGTGAAATTGAGGGGCACTAACATCATTATCCAGAAAGAGTAAAGGATGACTGAAGTGCAGTGATGTAGCACCAAGATGATTCTGCTGTGAATTTGTTTTGTTTAATTAAGTCCTTTAGCCTATCTTTGACTATTCTCCTTTATCAATATTATTTTTCTTTACAAATAACACTTTTCTACCTCATTCCTATTTACAAAGGACTTTGAAAACTTGTAATAGAATTCCCCATAAAATTCTAAATTGTTCATCACTTAACTCAAAATAATTAAATCAGTTAATAAGTTGCATCCACATTCTGCATGTACACATACACATTTTTCAGATCTGAATATGCTTTCATTTGAACTTAAACAGATACTAACACGGTTGAAGAAGTTATTTTCCCAAAGGTTATCTTTGTCACAGTGTCAGATGGAAGTTTAAGTCCTGTATTATCATTAAACTACTCTGCACAAGTACTTCCACACACACTTCCCTGAGGTACTAGGTACCACACAGAAAGACATGGACTGAAGGTGAAGTGCTGCAGCTAAGCCTATAATGAAGTGTGGGCTGAAGTTCTACATTTGCAGGGTAGAGACAAGAGCTCAGTTTAGCAGAGCTCACCAGCTACTCCAAGTAGCTCAAGTGCTGCTTCACACCCTGGTTACCATCTCTTCAATTAGGACAGCTGAGATAGAGACAACTAATAGAGTGAGGGGACTCATTTAGCACTTTTAGAGATGAGTATAGCAGTGAATTTCCCCTCTCTGCAGAGGGGGATTTCAGCTGAGAGCTGCTTATGTACAGAGCATGGTTTAAATTAGTTAAAATGGGTAAATCAGATCGTGTTTGTATCAGAAACTAATAATAGAAGATTCATGAGCTCCACTACCCCTCAAGTCAATTTAATATGAAAATGCAACAGTTTTATTTCAGATCATTTTTATATTCTGTTAAGTCTTCCAGATAAAAGTAATTGAAATATCTATGAATGAATATCAATTCAGAACGACCTGGCAGTGGAATCTGTACTCCACTTCCTCTTCTTGGATCAAAAGTCTTTGCACTGCATGCAGGAAACATATTCAGCAGCAGGCAGAGAGGTATGTCACAAAATGCTTACATGTCACTGATGAAGAGAGAAAACACCCTGCCTAAAAGAGGTCTACTTTTTATTTCATTACTTACTCTACTTATTGATTTTCTGACTGTTTTTTCTACAGTGCTGACCCATCATAGGAAATGCAGAACTCTCTGAATAAAAGTGCATGACATATAACTGCAGTTGGTATTAGTTTTTCAAGACCAGTACTCATATACTGACAGCTGACTTTTATCTAGGTAAAAGCTCTCTAAGTTACATCTTTTACTTTCATCAGTATACTTCCTTTTTTGAAGAGCTGAAGTCCATCTACAAACAGCTGTGCTCAGAGTATCTGAGAAATCTGTTTTCTATTTGAAAATGCACTTGTGTATGTTTTTGTGTACAAGCCTATTTTTTTAAATAATAAAGAAACCAATGGTACTTACATTACTGATATGATGGTTCATTAATTAAAGTGAAAGCACACATAAACGATAGGTCTAAGCTTTCTGTTTGTATTTACACAAATCCACAGGACTGCTGGAGGGAGGAGGTTCTACTCACCTGAGTATGGGTTAAGGGTGTGATCTGCCAATAATCAATTTGATTTGAAATGTGAAGTGACCTTAAGAGAATTTTCAATGCAATTTACATTCTTTCACAGCTAGGGCTTCAGTTCCTATAACCCATACTTGTAGAAAATAAATGTTTAACACATACAGAATCTCATTATTAGTTGGACACTATTCAGATCACAGAGTTAAGAGCTCAGAACTTACCAAACACCAGCACTACCACTGACTGCAAAACCCTATTCATCCCTGAAAGCCTTTCTTCATGATATTTTTCCCTATGACTGTTTATTATGACAGCCTGTCTTCTGCCTTATTAGGCATACAGTAAATAAAGGTTCTGTAATTTATGGTCAACTTGTAAGCATATGAGTGATATTTAATCTAGAATGATACTTTTAAAAAAGTGACCACATCAGTGAAATCTGTTTCTGTTGATATTTGTATTTGAAATGTCACAGCCTAACCTAGCCAATATATAATTATCAAATAATTCTTAAAGCATGGGTTTTGGAGTTATTATCTGAGTATAAAAGTCATAATATATTGAAATAAAGTTTGTAGACAATTAATTATCTTAGTCCCTCTATGCTGTAGCATTTTATCATGGCTCCATTATTCAAAATTCCAGCTAATAATATTAATATGCCTCACCACATTAGTTCCTAATATTTGCTTACTGTCTGTGAATACAAAAAGAGATTAAATGTTAGGTACAACAGCAAGACATCTCAAATACTTCAAACAGAGCAGTGAGGGCTTACAGACCAAACATATAGATGAATATTCTTACTGTAATAGGTAGTTCCTCTAAATCCTCGGAAATGTTTCTGATATCAGACTCAGAGTTCAACAGACAGCAGAATGGACTTCATCTGCATTAATTTATTATTCCTAGCCACAAATGATTAAACCAATTTTCTGATTAATCAAAACCATGGTCTGTAACCATCCATGTGAGATCAGAATCTTTAATCACTCTGCATGGGCTGCTACAATATGAAGAACAAGATTGAAAAATTTATTTTAGAAGAAATATTTAGCAAAGAAAGTCTAAACCTCATTCGGAGCTAGTGTCACCGTGAAGTATCAGTCATTCCATAATTGCACAGCTGAAGCTTTTTTGTTTCTCTCTTTGAAGGATTTTACTAGCAACAGGCAAACTTGACTTAAAATGGCTACTAGTCCTTATCAGTGTTTCTATGATGGTAACAACACATCAACAGTAATCATCCTCACATGATTGGAGCTGTGAAAGCAAGAATCAGAGACAACACAAAGGTTGAGAGGATCAGACTGGATTTCAGAGATTACAGGTATGATGTGTACTATAAAACCAATCACTCTCTGATTCAGTTCAGGACCTCCAGCTTCATTTGCAGTTACTTGAGCTCCCTCCTCTATGACCATCCCAAAAAGGTTCTTGTCCACCTCCCTTTCTGACCAAGCACCATATAAGACTGCAAAGAGCCAAACTGCTATTAAAATGCATTTTTGCCTATTGCATTCATGGTATGAACATAGTGGGATGCCACCTAAAGATGATGAGGCCCAAGGTGATATCTGTCACTAACATGTGTGGGTTTTCTGCCAGGAAAATTTAGCAGCAGCAGTGTGATTAAGCAGCAGCAGAGCTGGCACAAGCTGGTTTCGTAAGAAATGGTAAATGAGTCACTTCAGATTTAAACCACAGAAGGCTACTTATTTCCAGGTCCTGCAAGACTGGCTTAGTGGTTTCAGGATTTGTACTGTGGGTAGTCTTTGACAGCTACTAGCTAGAATCATGTCATTAGGCTGAGAAGGAATCTCTGTTGTTCTCTGAACTCCTACCTGTGCCATGTCTATTTGTAATGCATCCAGTGGCTGGTTTGGAGGCACCACTACATTTGTGATAATAATATCAAGAATCATATTGGATATTTGGCAGAGCAGCAATCAGTAAACCTGTGGACTGGCATAATCCCAAGTGTTAGCTAGGAGGGCCTAGCTTTATAGGAGCCAAATGCTGGGCCTGCATTTTGACCTCTGCTTCTTTTAAAGAAGCCGAAAGTAAAGAAAAAGGACTGTCTTCAAGTATTTAACCATAACTCAGACATCAGAAGCTGTGCAAGGAATAACACGCCAATAAACCACTTTTGACATAACACTATCTACACTAAGGTATGGTGTTATCATTTATTTAGCCAAGTTTTGGGGGTCTGAGAAGCTGAAAGAAGAAGCATATGAGCTGGGTAAGGGATATATGAAGCTAACTTGTACATTGAATAGTCTCTGCTGTGTCTCTAAACTTATATGGCACCCAAAGTGACAGACTGTCCATCACTATCTCACCTGTCTGTGAATTACCTGACCCATGATTACATAATGCTCAACACAGACTTATCATATCACTTCTCAATGAAAAGTCATCAGGACTCTGTTTATCACAGACAGTCTTGTTTGAATATTCCCACAATTGTTAGTTATGTAGATAGTGAGATCATCAGTGATAGCAAGGACAGCTGTGATGGATCACAGATCTAGGGTAAGTAGTCACAATGAGTATCAGTTTATTCACACTCAGTTCTGCTAGTTAGCAGCCATAATTTTGCTGATTTGAGGGAATTTTGACAGGGTCACTCAGCTTTAAATATGGCCTAGAATATTTGCCTGGAATATCTAAAGCCCTGTGCATGTCTTTTTAATGTACAGTGAAAGTGAATGACTAGCTGCCTCTGGGTGAAGACTTGGTTGCTACAATGGTGCTTTGAGATAGGATAGGGATTGTTGGTGCAAGCCAAACCTGCTGTTGTCAAATAAAATACTGAAAGGAGGAGTATTTGCATGCTGGAGTGTTAGAAGAAGTGCAATGTTTAGTTGAGGACTTGGTGAAGAATGATTGAGGAATCAAGGAAGCTGAGAGTAATAGATCTCATGTACCCCTTATAAAAGGGAAAACACATTTCACTCTATCACCTGAAAAATGTATGAGTACTGTTACTGCAGCTCTTACTTCTCTAATTAGGTACTGTATAATTAATCTATATAAAAAATATGCAACTATACCTTAAGTGCACTGGAATTAAACCACTCTTTCCGCTGAAAGGGGTAGTATTTAGTAGCATTACTGTATTATTCCTTTATAGGGATGAGCTGTTAAACCATAATCAAAATTCCAGCTCAAACTGCAGATTACTGTAAGAAATAATTCTTAAAGAATCTCTTTAAAAATTTCCATAAAGAAATTACAGACAGAATAAACTCTGTCTTTTCTGCCCAGTACAAGATGATCCTTTACAATACTTGACCAATGACATTGTCTAGTCCCATTTAAAATGGTATAAGAAAAGGTTATTCAATAAAACACTCCACTTAGTTGCCTGGAAGCTTTACTCCTCAATTTTTCCTGCAGGTGTCTGTGTCTTTGTTTTTTTACTGCTATGGAAGCAGACATAATAATTTTTAAGTAACATATTTGGTTCTTACTTTCTACTTTCAGTTGGTTTACATTGTTTTAGATTAGTCTATTTTAGTTTCTTATTGTTCACAAAAATTTTGTTACAAATTAAAATCATAGAAAACCTTAGTGTGGTAAACTTCAAATGAACTAATCAGGAATGTCTGTCTTCTCTGTTCATAATTAAAAAAAAAAAAATCTTGGGTTACCTGAAAGGATGAAATCATTTACAGAGCAAGTTACCTAATGGCACTACAATTTTCTAATTAGTCGCAGGTTCAAATGATATCAGTATTGGTTTATGCTTCAGGGCATGAACAGCACTGAATTAACTGAATAAACTTATTATAAACTGGTAATTAATGATAATTATAAAATGGAAAGACGAAGAGTGATATGATTGGCTAATAAGAGTCATGAGTGCTGAAATTAATACAACATAATTTCCTGCTCAGTACATGCTAGCCTTGTAACTAAATTAACATAAGTAATTTTAAAGCATTTTATAAGAAAACTTTATAATTGCAATGAGGCATTATGGCGTATTAGTTCATGCCTAGTTGCATTGATGGTAATCAGCTGGTATTAGTTTATGCTTGATGTGTCGGTTGATTATTGCAAATAAATCTAGATGTGAATGAGAAAAAAAAAATCATATTTGTGGCATAAATATTCTTTTTTTTTTTTCCCTCATATTTTACAAAGATGAGCATTTCAATTCTGCAAATACTGATAAGTCTTCTGGGCTAGAAATCAGAGACAGGAGGACAGCACTAAACTGATCAAGGTCATTAGTTAAGTACCACAGCTCCACTAACCAAAACTAAAAAAGCCCAGTGACATTCCCATCAAATCCTTTCAGAAAAGTGACAAAGTGGCAGAAGCCCCTTTTGTCAGAACAGGAAAGTGAAACAAAGTTTTGTATAGGTTGGGGTTTAGATTATATATCTCAAACCATTCTTACAAAGCTATGCACTTCAAGTACTCAGAACAAGTATTTAATGAACTGTAAAAGACTTATTTGAATATGCTTTTCAGAAACATAAAGAGATCATTAACTTACTGCTGACCAGCCACCTGAGGTGAGTAGGAGAGAGAGCTTAACTTGCTGGGTCACTGCTCAGTACTCATAATAGTGGGTTTTTTCCTTAGCCTTTCATTGTTATATTGCATTGACTATGGGTTCACTATAGTGCTTGAGTCATGCATATCCTTCTGTAGAACAAGAACTATTCAGATTGCTTCTGTGACTGTAGCATTTCCATGATCCAGGGAACCTCAGGGAGAGCAAAGCAACAGTCAGAACATTTTTCTGTACTGAAAGACATAGCTTCTTGGCGCCAAAAACATTTTGTCAATTTGTACCAATTTCAGACGGTTGCTACTGCCAAAAACTAAAGACGAATAAAAAGCCCTCTTTAAAATGGATGGACAAAGTAGTCCGTTTCAATATTCTCTGGATCAGTAACAGATGTTTCAAAGCACACGATTTCATTTCTGTGCATTCTATGTAAAACTGTTCCTCTTTCAGTTTGAAGCAATATTTCACCCAAGAACAAATATGAATGAACTTTATTAAAATAAAATAGTCAGAAATATAGTATTCTATTCAGTACAAACAGACAATTTCTCACTTTTCCACTCACAATTACTATTTCTAAGGAAAATTTTCTGCAAACTACACAATTCATTATTTACATAATTCTGACTCTTATCTTGAGAGTTGTAGCACAGCAGCATTTTTGCTACATGTCAGGTTGCTCCTAAGATGGCTTTATTATCTCCACTACACTCAGGCAGAGGATAGGCACAGATATTCAAACTAATGTGGTTTTTCACTCTTTAGCACCCTGACCTCCAAACCTCAAGGGAGTTACAGAGAAATCAGTATATGAATGTAGGCAACTTAGCAAATGCCACATAAAAAAACCCCAGAAAACCTTCTGCCTATTCCCCACACCTCCTGTGGTCTGTCTTCTCTGAAAAACAAAGCTGGCATTCTTCCAGAAAAGATCTCTTTCTTTACAACACCCTGATTCATCCCAGAGCAGGTTTCCCCATGTGCTGAACAAAGAAAGGTGTACGATGAAAAATTTATTGTGCTAAATAATTAAATATTAGAAGCCATAAATAAAAGACACTAAAGTTAGTGTGTAAGTAATCTTATTTCTGCTGTTCTAAGTTTGAGTTCTTCAATTTACCAGCTTCATGACACATTTTTGAATGGCTTGATACTGCCCTTCCTTTGTAAGGTGTATACCAAAGATCTGCTCTTTTTCTCTCTTTCTCTAATGAACTTCCAGGCAACTCTTACACATAGAATCTACAGATGTGTATGCAAATGGAGGTAACTGCAATGCTCCCTGTGTTATAGTGTCCGTGCTCGGGGCTTCTATGTATATGCAGTTGTGGATGTGCAGATCATGCACGAATCATTTTTAGAGACTGAGAACTGGCATCTACTTCACAACTAATTAATCTCCCCAGAGGCTGTCACCAATGCACAAAATTGTGATTTCAAAGATTCTATTGCAAGTAAAGGCACATCGAGACACTGAATCATCATGTTTTTAAAGACTTTTTGAAATCTATTGCAGAAGAAAAGACACTTTGGGGGTTGAGCAGTGAAAAAAAGCATCACTGAGAATATAGGTCAAGACATTAATATAAATTTGATCAATTCCTTTTTATTCACCAACATTCCTCACAATAAATCAGATCACCTTCTCACCCGCACACCCCCCTACACACTTCACCCTTCCTGTCCTGATTTCGGATCACCGAATGTAAATCTGTGACAAGGGTATCTATATATAATATTAATGGTGCTGAGGAGTGTTGGTGTGAAGCGTGAGTACTTGCCAAGTAAGGAGTGATCAGAGCAGAGCTGTTCATCCTCTGCAGCATGCTCTACATCATCTGCAGGACAAATGTAACATCATTAGGCAAAAAAAGGCAGCCATTCTGCAAGGAAATGGCTAAGTTGGAGGTACCAATCAATCTCACCAAGTGAGGTTCCCTGTGATACTGTCAGAAGCAACAGACAAAACAGATTGCAGTGCAGATCACAGGGTGGTTAAAAAAAGTAAATTAAAAACCAAAACAAACCAAACAATAAAAAACAAACAAACAAACCAAAACCTTAAAAAAACACCAACAGTACCTTTCTACTCTACCTCTTTCCCTATTTGTCCCCCCATTTTCTAAAACTAACCCACATAACCAGGTCTTGCTGATGTGAGTCCACCTACCAGACAGTCCAGACTTGCCTGCTTTATGCTTAAAAGCACAGGATCAGGCATTGATGTTTAGCTGTTAATTTAGTAAGGCATAAAGTAGCTGCTGAAGGCAGGGTCTATCAGTATTGCAAGGGGCTGTATTAAAGTCAATAGACATGAATTGTGAGCTTAAAAAGAGTCATTAACAGGCTCCTGAAAAGATGTTACAATAAATAAATAAAAAGTAAGCTAAAGCACTTCCAGTTATCATCATTATTTAAACTCAAATTACAATTAAATCATTTTCTCAGATGTTTACAAGTCTTATTGACTTTTCACCTTGATAAATGTCTGCTTTCAAGTTACAGTGTTCTCCACATCTAGGGCCTGTACATGCCTATATTGAAGTCAATGGGAATATTTGTGTTGCCTGCAATGGACAGTGAATGAGACCAAACATGAGATCAAAGCAAGGCAATAGTCGTCTTTTTGTATGATACACATTCAACTTGCTTTGCTGGTGAATGGAAATGAAATGCGACTGTACAGATTGTATAATAAAATTTCCCCCCAGATCTTTTGTTTCACCTAAAATATATTCTTATTAGTAAAGAACCAGGGAGACAGAGGGCATTAATTTGATTCTCATGGATAACATCCTTTAAAAAAAAATTGGACTTGCATTATTATTCACAGCCTAGAAGTTCTTCTGTTTGACCACAGCTGATGTTTCTTTTAGCAGGAATTTATTTTTAGAATCAGCAAGGGTTAAATCTACGATTCGCTGTTTCTGTTCTTGTATCAAGGTCAGAATGAGCAGGTAGCCCAGTTCACAGTTTGCAGGACTAATAAATCTTTCCAAAGGTCAGCATCTGCAGTCATTATCAACTAATCAGTTTTAATTTGGTTTTTAATATATAAACACTTGGGATCATGTAGAAAACATCACGCATGTTGTTTAAATCTCGCATTTAAAAAAAAAAAAATCTCTTGTTTTAGTCAGTTCATTAATATTTTAAATAAAGGAAATCAATAAGTGCATTAAAGCTGCTTACCTTCAAGTCTTTCTTATTTTCACAAAATATTAAAGATAACAATAAACAGGTGCACTTTTTTTTCCGGTAAGGCTTTTATTAGAGCTGCCGCCTCTCTTACAAGACTAATCAGATCAACTGTGGTGTAAGTCAGTATACATTGATTCACTTGAGAACTGACTTGATCCAACTGACTTTCAACTATTGCAAATACACTGTTTACTATTTAGGCTATTTAAATCTAGAGGAGCAAGAACAACAATGCAAAATGTCAATGTACAACATTTCCAAACACAGGGTTTGAAAACATTTTGAGAAATGTATTTTTAAACCGCAGTGTTGGAAGAGTTCCACTTATTTTGTGATGTTGAGTATATCTACTGTTAGTCATGCTTTCTCATCAGAACTAATGTCTAAGAATTCAGCAGAGTGTCACCGTATGACTCCTTCCAGCCAACACAATCACCAGTGCTAAATAGATAAAGGATATTGCTCTGGTATGCCACTTCATTGCCATAATATGCACCTAAAATAAAAAACTTCGATTTTTAAAACTTTCTGCTTAGACGCTAAGGTCCTAGAGTTTCTTAGATTTGATTATTCTCTTTAAATTTTAAGCTTTCTTTTCACTTACAGCAGTTATGCCTGCAGCCACACACACACCCTTGAAGTCGCAAAGCCAGGTGAGAGTGGGGGGTGCAGGTGATCTCAACTGCTGAAGAGACCAGGGGGAGATTTTTTTGCTGTAGTAGATCTTGCTCACTGACACCTACTCTAACTAATGTTATTCTGTGCTGTTTGATTCCATATCTCAGCCTATGCAGCAGTTCTGTGCAGACCACAAACATCACTTGTCTTGTCTTGTTTTCTTCCACCTGCCTTGCTGCTTTCGCTGACAGTTCCTCCCAGCATGGACTGTGTGAGGAGACTGTGCCATTGCACTGGAGGAAAAGTTGGTGTTGTGAGGTGTCTTCTGAAGCTGTAGGCTGATTTTCAAATGGACAGACAGAATGGAAAATTTCTTTCATGAGCAGTGTCTGCTCTAAAGTATGGTGGTTTGCAATTTCCTAATACTAGATAAAAATTTAGTAACTTAATAGCTATCAATGAAAATATTTGGAATATATTTCTATAATATACCCAAATATCTTAAATAGTATTCTTTTAAGCCCTATGTTGATATTACACTTTACTGTGATACAAAACACACTGGATATTCTATGTACATCAAAATTTCTAACTTCTCTAATCTCTTTTCTGCCGAAAACACTTAAAAGAAACATTGTCATTGTAACTTTTTGCATTGGGTTATGCTGTATTGCAGGAACAGCATCACAACGTAGTACCTTGGAGCTTATGATCTGTTAAGAGTGCCGACAATCTTTGTACCTTGTTAAATGTGTATCTAATCATATGGTTGTTGAGGCATTTTGCCCGTAAGACCTGATCAACCATATACGCAAAATGATGGAGAATATTTCCTTTTGACATAAATAGGAAATGGATTAGACTATAAGACTTTCCCAAAGGTTCACCTACTCTTCATATTGCAATAGGTCTCTCCCATGAATTCTAAGGAAGTTAAGAGGTATTCTGTGGGATTGTATATAATCAGGAACTGCTGCATTAGCAAAATATTAATTACCTAAACTCCTCACTTAGAACACAGAAAAAGTTAAGCAGAGGCAGTGAAAATAAAGAGATTATAATGTGACTATAACGAGAGAATAAAAATAATATTATTAAGAATATAATAAAGAGATTATAAGAAGAGCTCTGTAGCTATCCAAGTAAGGCCAACACTGCAGAGAATACTGGAGCCCTCAAGAGCTGAAGCTGACCAGGACTTTGATTGCTGAACACACATGAAAGACAGCATGCTCAGCTGTACAATGCCATTCCCTTCAAGCATTATATGAAGGAAACGTAGCATCATCTGAATTTCTGGGAGCATTTTCTGATGCAGACTGGGACTCTTGCAAAGGTGTCCAGTGTGTTAAACTTTATAGACTCATAACCTGCCAAGTAAAATCAAATAAAATATACACAGAGATGCTAGAGCTTCAGTAAGATGCTAAACTTTCCCAGTTTGCATTATTCATAACTGTACTTGTAAAATACTTCTTACATGTTATTTAGACAATATGTGCCATGAACAAGCAGCATATGAACACTCACTGGAGAAGCTAAGACTCAGGAAACTATATGCCTGCTACCTTCAGAGGGACCCTTAACTGTCCATGGCAAATTAGATACTTGGCCCCTTATCTATCTCAGGTATAAGGATTCAAAACTGGCAATTTCAGTTCAAATCATGTATGAGACAATAGCCTGTTGAATGAGCTTCATGTGTCACAAATTAATATTTTGAATCAGTAATAGGTGAGGTATTATCATGGTGGAAAAATTAATGGAGGAACATATTATGAGAAGTTAGTAGACATGGAAATAATTCACTGTGCAACTTATTCCTTATCTTCTTTTTAAAAATCAGCTAGAGCTGTAAGTGTATTTTATATAGGGAGATATTTTCAAGGTTGATTTTGCATAATTTATTCAGAGGGATGGACTTCTTTTTTTCAAAGTCACTGAAGGCAGAACACTTGGCTCTGAAGAATTATGAGCAAAGATTAAATGGACTATGGGCCCAATCTTGATCTCATTGAAACTAACAAGAAACTTTCCATTGATTTGGGGGGAAGGATCAAGCTCTTTATCCTTTGTGTATGTGACCTTTCCCATAATGCTATGCCAACAATTTGAATATACGCAATGGGAACAAATGAACTTGATGATCTTAAAGGTTTTTTTCCAACCAAAACAATTCTATAAAGGGAAGTCCCCAGTGTTGACTAGAGAAAAAAACAAATGCTGCTTTTGATTTTCAGTTGAGAAGCAACGTTTTTTTTGTGCTACACTTGTTTGTCCATAAATACAACCATGCACATTACAAACCTTTACTGATATCAGAAAATTACTTACTCTGACTTCAGTTGACTTTGGAACAATTGTGAGACAATGCTAAAGCATTAAACTGCATTTCTACCACATCTTCTAGTCATTTTTATTCAAAGAAGACTCCTACTAAAAACAGTAAGAGTGGTTTTACTGACAGTAAAGGAAGTTTAAGGGGAATTTTAAACCTGACCTATGGATAAATAATGAGAAAAGACTTCTGGACTAAAGGAAGCTGGGAAAGCTTGAGAAGGATAGACAAAGGCTCAATTGCTCTAGTCCAGCTTTTGACTCTGAGTTGTAACCTAGACTTTGGATGTCAGCCATAGGAATTTGCTTATGTAAGCTACTCATGAATATTATGAGTGAGGGCTTCCACCTACTGTCTTCTCCATTTTTCCCCACTGTGGTAATTTTGATTCTATTTAAGCAGAGTCTCTTACATTGTTGTATATGACACTAAAGTCACTCTGGTACTTGAAATACTAAAACTGTACAACTATACAAGTCCTTGAAAATGAATGTTACATTATGTGTAGGGGTTGTCTTATCACTTACTGTACAGTTTAGAGATAATAAATCTAATTGATTCTCCCTTCTGTTATCTTAACACCAGAGTCCAGAGCAAACTGTACAGCAATATTTAAATGACCACAACACAAAGTCAACATGATGCTGTGGAAAAGAATAGAGCAATATTCTTAATTCTGAAAACCTGTATTGGTAATCAATTGAAATGTAGGAGCAATTGAAGAGCTGTCCAATTTTCAATTGCAGTATAAGTTGGGAAACAATTTGAAAATAATGGCTCATACAAAGAGTTTTTGAAACAGTCAATATGGTCTTCATGTGAAGGACAAATAAGAATTTGGCAGTCTACCCATTGTTTGGTCTTTTTGCATTAGACATTATCTGCAGTACTCACCGCAGTGGCCCAACTGAGATCAGAGTTTGCAATCTTTCAGTGTGACCCAACGAAAATGTACTTAGTGGGATATTCATTCTGGAGACATATTCAATGAAAGTGTAGCAACCTTACTTTGAGCATGACTACCAATATACATTCACTGAAAACTTGCTCTGGTGAACTGACTCACATTTGAAATACTCACTACCTGTGGTATGTTTTCCTTATATTACTGTGTTGCATGCTATTTGAAAATAAGGGTTTTCACAGAGTGCAGTTTGCCGATGTCAAAATAAATATTCTTGCACACCAAACATTATGATTTGGAAACAATACTTATGCAACTTTCCTTTGTTAGATATATTTCAAAAGCTTGATTCTTAACCAGAATTCAAACAGAAATCTGCCTTTCTTTCTTCCGATTGTCTTAAAAAACCAAACTAAACCAAACCAAAACAGTATTTAGACAAGTAATATTCTAGCCTGGGTAAATTTCCATGGAAACCTATGGCTGCAAGCTAATTTGGGTTTTTTTTTGCATGGCATCCTATAGATGGTTGTCTCTGGTGTGACTGAGGACTCATTTGACACCTTTGGCTTCTCTGAGTCCATCACCACAAAAACTGTCTTGACAGAGAGATTTCGAAGGTAAGGACCAGCATGGCAAGACAGAGCAGGACTGAAAATTCAGCAAGGTAAAGTAAAGTATTTACATGCATTAATCCCTTTTAGTATTTTATTGAGTCTCTCCTATGAAAAGAATGTTTTTAATAATGAAGATAAGGATCCAGGTTTTGGCAGACAGAATTCTCATGGTCAGACATTTCTCTAATTTTCACTACATAGTTAGAAGGAAAACGCCAGGAATACTGCCCTTTGTTGATTCCACTGAAAAGAAGAATTTAAAATAAAATCATTTAAAAGTAAAAGTTTATTGAATTACAAAGAAGGCAAACGATTACGTTCTGGATCTCAGAAAAACACTGGGATTACTTTGGATTTGGAAAAATATTGGTGTAACTAAGACATTTGTAATTTAGTTTTGTGGGATGTTGTGTGGATGGATAAATACAAATTACTATGTGCCTACATCTATAAAGTGTGTGTGGTTTTATAGCAATAGAAAAGATAAGAGCTAGTTAGGTGTTCCTCATATGCACTATATGCAATTTTCTAAGCAAGTATCTGTGAATTTGTTTAATTTTTGCTCATACTACTTTTCAAATTTCAGTTTAAAAAGTGGTGCCCTGGAAAATTCTACCTTCTTGGTATTTACGTTTACCCTATGGCATTAGCTGAGTATTTTTCTTCCTGTTCAATGTGAAATTGTTCTGCAGTGTTGCCTGAATCTGACATAAGTGGGTTTACCTGTGTGATATGGAAATAAAGAAAGAGGAATTAAGTTTTTAGTTCTCTTATTATGTACAACAAAGATTGTTGTCTGCTCTCTAACAAGGAAATACCCTGGCTGATATGAATACATTTTTGATATGCAGAAAGCCAAAGGAGAAAGGTAGGTCTTCTTGCAGGGATGCCTATCTGCATGTTCATAGGTCCCCCAAAAGCAGTGTGCTGCTACTCACATAAGGGAAAAAAAGGAAGTTAATGCTTCGTAGTTAACACTGTTGGGATCTTCTCCAGACTTTCAACTGCCAGCCGCAATGGCAAACAGATAAAACCTGACAGTCAGGTAGAAGTCTTGACAGTAGAATAGCTGGACCAAACAAAACCTTTGCTCTTTCAGTGTCAAAGCACCATACTCAAATTCAGTTAGAAAACCAGTTTAACTCTGTAAAGTCATTTCTCTAAGACACTAAAATATGTGGTCTATGATTAGTGGCACAGACCCTGTGAGGTGGTTCACAGAAAGTCAGGATACATTTAAAAGCTTTGTTAGATTGACCTTGTGTGAACAACCCACCTATTATGGGTATTCTTCAAACTATATTCTGGCTACCGCACCTCTGGATTTAACAACATGTTTATGTTGTAAAGCTCTCTCTAACTTGCTCTGTTTTTGAAAAAGTTATTTTACCTTGGGTTAGCTTTAAAGCCATATTAATTTTCCATAGGAGGACTATATGGACTTTCTTAGCTGATTGCTTATGACATAATTAGCTGTCAACCTGGCATCAAGATAGGAAATGCAAGTATTACAATACATAGCAAATTGTAGAAAAGTTAACCAAATGAGATTTGTACTTCTGAAAACTTTACTGTTATGAGAATAAGCCTCTAAAAAACCCACCCAAAAATGTTTATGTTGTAATGTTAATCTTTTAAGCTAGATCTATTTAATTCATTCCACATTCAGGGGAAGTATTAACAATTTAATTGCTGTCTAGCTAAAAAAAAAGTCCTGCATGAAGTACAAAAAGAGCAGCAGATGGACACATACAGCATGTCTTTTGTTGTATGAGTGGAAGAGAAAGGATCATAAGCCAAGTGACATGTAAAATTAAAATGAGCCAGTATTTAAGATTCCTTGCACAGATACTTACATAATGTCTAAATGAGTAAAGGTACGTCTAAGAACATTTTAAAGTATTTTTAGCCCTAATTATTTTACCTTCACACTAGCCCAAAGCAGTACAATGAGATCAGATCAATACTAACACTGAGAGGAAGCAAGGGGAGGGATGCTGGGAGTAATCCAGCACCACGGCATGGTGCTGTCCTGTGTGGAACACCTTCCTTGCCATCCCTGGGGCTGGTGCCGCACAGGAAAGGACTGCCTTATGTGAGTCAGCCCTGGCATTGCAAGTGGAGCCTTTTATTTTTTTTTAAGGACTAAATCCACTGCTCGATTGCTGCCCTCTCATGTCCTATGCAGTGGTTCATTTTTCTCTCCCCTCTTGTCCTTTTTTCATTTGCCTGTACCAGTTTCTAAGGGGAGACGGAGGGAGAGAGGCGGAAGAACATGTTAGTCCACAGCTGCCTATCAGTGGAGGACAGCGTGTTTGATTAAAGGGGAGCTCCCTCCTGGATTTCACACATCACATCAATCACATTGATCAGCCCCCAGAAAGGCAACATATTGTCTGGGAATAAGCCAAGGAGGGATATCAATTTCACAATAGCACTTATGTCTTTCGGCCAAGAACTGGTTTATTTTTGGCTACTGAAGGCTAAGACTCACTTTGGAGCTCCATTTATGTCCAAAGATTTTCACTGCTCACTTGTTATTTCACTAGTAAAGTATTACTAACTTATGTCTGAAATTTGTAATCCTATATGTGATTTCTACACAGAAATATCAGCTTCTCCTTCCTGCCCGTATCTGGTGATGGGACTTCCCAGCTGTGCATCTATGTTATTTCTTTCTTCCACTGTTACTCAAAAATGTAGTCTTCAGGAGTGCTCACATTTTTTATGCCTTTCCCTATAATCTTCAATAAATTGTTCAAGTCCTTAGGAAAAATTAAATCTAAAAAAAATCTTTGTATTATTCTTTCATCTACATGATGTGGTAAAATATGTCCATTATTTTGATGTATCATTTATTAATATTAATTAAAGAAGAACTCTGTGAAAGGTATCCTATTTTATAGTAATGGTGTCTGCACTTCCTGGTCCAAAATATTCTGGTTTTATGGATATGTTGCTTTTTCAGATAGAGTTTTGATTTATTATCTCTGCCTGTCACTTTAAAGAAATCTTTCTTACATATTGTTTTATATCATACTCCCAAGGAGGTTTCATCTAGTTTGTTGACATAATGAATCCTACACTCCATGATTAATTACTTATATTATTATATCCACCTACATTTACCCTGGCTACTTTCTCAATAATTGCTGCTTTGTAAATGTATTTGAGAGTGCCTCTGTGTGTGTGTGAAAAAGAACTAGGGCTCGGTTAAGCTGCAAACTGCTGTAGTGAGTAAGTGTAGGAATTAAAAAAATGACCCTTTCAACATTAAAAATAAGGACTTGATTTGAAAGAAAACTACCCATATGGCATTCATCACATGTAAAATCCTGATGACTTCACCGATTTTCTAAAATAACATGTATCTCAGAAAATACTTTCTAAGGCTAGTTATCATTTAGTACTCAAATTGTTATTCTCCTCTCACTATCACTACTTAATGAATTATTTAGCTAATGATAGGGTGATCACAACACTCTTTAAAAAGGAAGGTACAGCCTGGTTGCCCCTGTGGTATGCCAGAAAACCAGTATATTAAAAAGATCTTTTTTAACATTTACAGTGATGCGAACCCTACCAGCTCCACAGCACTCCACAGATTACCCCCCTTCATTTCATGTTTGTTCGAGTCAAAGAGAAATTTTGTCTCTCGTTTAATAAAGCCATTTAGCTAATTTTATTTTTCAGCAAGGGTGTAAAAGAGAAACTATGTAGTTAGCTAACACATATTCTGGAAGTTCACAAAATATCCTATTATGTATCTTACAGCCATTTCTACATAATCCAGTCTCAATGTACTGTTTTCCTAATATCACTAAAGACACGGTACAGAAAATTTGGGTACATGCAACTTTTAGTTTGCATTTGTTAATGCATTAATTAATTTGTTTTGTAGCAGAGTGAACTCAGACTATCTTAAAGCTTTCCGTAGCAAAGACACAAAGTTTACCTTAAGCACTGTGATTAAAATATAACATCAGAACATTATTTTTTCTTTAGAGTAACCAGGAGGACATAACCCTGTTTCCAATTATTTGAGCAGACAGTCAGCTATGGAAAGATGTTATTACCTTGCATTCTTGAAATTGGTATAGCTATATGTACTTTTTCTCTGTCAGCACTACCATATCACAGACACTGTGAAATGCAATGCCTGTGACAAACTTAGTTTTCAAAAGTTAAAAAGAGTCCTAAAGTATCAAAGAGCCTCACCAGCTTTCCAGTGTTATGATCCTTAGTTACTTATAGGTATTTTTAGGAATATTTGTCTTTCTCTTTTCATCTCTAAGCACACTAAAAAAACTTATATAGTATTGATGTTTATATCATAGATTATTTTATGTTTATGTAGATTACAGACCATAACTTTATCATGTTAGAGTTTTAAGACTATAAATTTTGTAAAAAGTGACACAATTGCATGCACATAATGTACCATCTCATTATTCTTATTAATTCTGCTAAGCAACCAGGAGGACTGGATTTTCATCAGCTTTAAGAGTAAAACCTATGACACTTTACTGATAAATTTCAGGCCTTTAAATTATATTTTTTTTCCCCAGCACACCAAATCACTGATATTTACGTGACTGACATTATCTTTGGAAAATTCCTGTGTACATTGCAATATATGTATTATTAACTTTATTAATATTATTAAACATAATCATGAATACATCTCCTGCAGAGTGTTAGTAGATTTTTCATAAAACAGTTGTAGTAAAAAATAATAAATTGTTTAGACAAAGGATATGAATTAACTACTTCTACAAAAGTAAAATGTGCCTATGCTGCAGATGATAAACTCCCAATGTCTTTTTTTCTTCCAAAATATCTACATCATATAAATAATCTTAAAAAACCCCAAACCAAAACAACAACAAAAAGCCAGCCACATGGTATCAGAAAAAGTAAAGATATTATTTGCTTAAATGAGTTTCAGAATCTTTGATAGTTTATCATCTATTTCCCCGAGTTTCTTGACTTTCTTCATCTTGATCTCACCCGTTATATATATCCACCATTTCAATATGTAGCCAATATTATCATACTCCGAACCAAGTCAGCAGTTTTGATGTCTTCATTTCAATGTCCTTTTCTGTACCTTCAGCAATGTTAATGTTACAAATTACGGGAGGGTGTATTAATAGCCATACCCAAGAAGCAGAAAGAAAAGTGCATTTTTTTAGACTAAGTACTAACTTGGGATTTCCTGGGCCCATTGCGGAGCTGGCGGAGCCCCGGCTCCTCCGTTGTGATGATAATGGATTCCATGTTGTTGGCTCAAAGGTCGATGGGTCACCGTAAGCTCCTTAATGGACTGTGAAATAACTTTAACTGCATTAACCTCTCCGGATCACATGGGTGGCACCAACATCCACTCCTGAAATTCTCATTCGCTTATAGAGACAATACCATTAGATTATTATATTTTCCTTTTGGAATAGCAATAGGCTCAAAGCAATTATGCAGCTAAGCGTTTCCATTAAGCGAATAGGGCCTTAAAGAAGATTAACTGGAGCTTCTCCGGCATTCAGTATAAAGGTGGAATAAGTCTAAAGATTTCCACAGAATTCAAATCTGCTAAAACTCCTATCTATGATATCATGGTGCTTTAAAGTATGAAGTCATTAGCCGAAATAAGAATGTTGCAGTGGTGTTCACGGAGGTAGGAGTGATTGGGTGGCTGCCCAAATCAAGCACCTGTCTTTACACAGCATTTTCTGAGTGTTTGATCTTAAGAAGGTTGCAATAAAACTGGCACTGAAAAGAGCAGGAGGAATCACAGAATTACTGAGGCTGGAAAAGACCTCTGAGATCATCAAGGCCAGCCTATGACCCAACACCACCACATCGGCTAGACCATGGC